>VZTX01011777.1:111792-175449 GCA_013400915.1 Pardalotus punctatus
GAGCCGCGGGCGGGCGCGGTCAGGTGGCGCCCAACATGGCTCCGCCGTGCCCCGGCGCCTCGCGCGGCCTCTGAGCGCAGTCGGGGCGGCGGCGGGGCCATCATGCAGAAGATCAAGTCTCTGATGACCCGCCAGGTGAGCGGCTCTTCTCGGGGGGACGGCGGGGCTCCGCCGCGGCCGCCCCGGGGTCTCCTCGGGGCCGCCGTGCCCGGACACCCCGGAGAGCCACCGGGGCGCGGGCATCGCCCTCTGCCCTGCCCGGGGAGGGAAGGCGTGGGGCGTGTGAGCTCTGGCTGCACACGCATCCGCCTTGTTTTTCTCTTTACACCGAGAAATGGAAGCGTGCGCAGGTGCCAACGCGTAGCTCGTGTCACTACAGGGAAATCACTGTGGAAGACAACAGGGCCGGCCTGTGTCAGTTTGCTTTTTTGACATGTAATCTTGAGCGCTGGGCTGTGGTTCTATAATACGGCTTTGTGTGGCAGCAAATGCTTTTGGTCCAAAGAGAGGCGGGGCCGTGGAGGTGCCAGGGACATACTTGGGTGGGCACATAGTGAATGTGTGCCTGAGCGCTCGGTGCGTGTCTGTCAGCCCACTGCTAGGTGCCACTTGTACCAGTTGTCTCCAGGATTATGTAGATCTAAGCCTACATTTGGGCCAGTATTTCTAAGGTTGAGAGTCTTTTTAAAGAAGTGTTTCAGCAGAACATTCGAGTCATTCACATACAGGAAATGCTTCTGAAAAGAAGCCTGTTTATCTCTGTGTCTGATTGGAGTACTTAAAAACATCACTTGTATCACCCACTGCATCAGATACTCCAGTTATAGAAAATCATGGGAAAGTCAGAAACTTTTTTTTTCCTAAAACTGTGCCCTCAGAGTTGTGATGCTTATGCAGGAGGCTTAAAAATGAACACTGGCTTGGGAGTGGAACTGCTAAAATAATGTTCTGTTCCCCTTCAGTAGATGGGTACATAATTCATTTTAAGCTTGACTAAGAGGAGTGCTAGGAAGCCTGCCCAGTGTGGAGATTATGTTGTCTGCAAATGATACAACTTAAGCAACTTTCAGTCCTTAGGACAAATTAGGTTCCATTTACCATTTGATAAGTGAAACCTTTTATTTCTTCTGGAGATAAGGCACTAGTACTCTATATTTTTGAGAAATTTTGTGGATTTTTGAGGATTTTGTGCAGCAGTTGCTTTGCTTGTTCCTTGCCTTGAATTTCTGATGCATAGAGGTGAGTCACCTTTGAGGGTGGCAGCTGCAAAGGGAGGATGGTTTGAAATGATGTGCAACAAAATCTGAGGATCAAAACCAAAATGGAGAGGTTTTACATCTTGGGAAGATGAAGCAATTGTAAAATGTAGTAGTGATGTACCAAAGTGATGTAGAACACTTTTGTCAGTTTCAAATAAATACAGACTTTCTCACCATAAACTAACATAGTACTTGCAGAAGTCCTTTTAGAAATACAGGTATCCAGGGCCTGAAAGGGGCTTGGAAAAAATACTGTTAACATAAATCACAAGAGCAGGAGGGAAGTCTGCCTGAAACTTGTAGCTCACAGGAACACCCTGGAGTCTCAAGGGAAGCTGCAGTCAGAACCATGTCTGAATTTTGAATAGTTTAATTTCTGCCTAGGGAGCTGGCAGAAAATACGCTAAGCAATGTGTATATTGTATTGCTTCATGAAATGGGTAGATGCTGGATCAAGTTGTCAAGAGAAGTTGTGGATGCCCCATCCCTGGAAATGTTCAAGCTTGGATGGGACCCTGGGCAACCTGACCTAGTGGAAGGTGTCCCTGTCCATGGCAGGGCTTGGAACTACATGATCTTTAGATTCCTTCTAACCCAAACCTTTCTATGAAAATTATGAATATGTTTGATATTCAACAAACATACATGCTATTTATGTGACTATAAAGATTAATAACTATATAAAGCAGTAATGTGGATTATGCAACTTTTTCAGTTTAGTTATGCATAGGGAAAGCCAGTCCTAGTAGTGGAGTATGGTAAGTAGAAAAATGTGCCATCAAGCAAAAATAATCTTGGTACAGAGTAAGTGGCACCTAACTTGAATTCAATTATTTGATTCCATTAAATCATTAAGTTAGTGGAACAAAGTATGCTATGGTTTTTTGGACACATGCTCATTCTGACATTTAAAATAATGTCTGGACATTGTGAGGAGCATGTGAGTGAATTTTATAAAGAAAATGTTAGTGAACTGTACTGAAAAGGTACATATTGCAGTATGAAGTTGGAAATGCTTAGATGTTTGAGGAGCATAATTTATATACCAATGGTCTTGCTTAAATGTTTCTAGAAAGAGGTCTTAGCCTTCCAGCAGCATCTCAGAGTATTTATTAAGAGACCTGTAGATATCTATTCAGCATCAGGTAAGAATTGATTGTAAAATACATAAAGGATTCAAACTTAACTGATTATTAAAATTCTTTTAAAGGGTCTAAGAAGTCCTCAGGAGAGTGTTAATGACCTCAGTCCTATAGAAAGCTTTCGGATTCCTACTAAGGTATGATACAACATCCCTCCCCTTCCACTCTGTTTTTAGTTTTTCATACTATAGTTAAATGACACTTAGCTGTGTCTTTTTTGTCTTTCCTTAACACCAGGTTTGCTATTGTTCTTTTTGCAGAGTTTTATTTCTTGCTGAAAATGTTTCAGAGTATTTTTATGAAAGAATTAAGAGCTGTGAAACAAATCAGTTGACCAACTCCGAATGAACTTGCATGAAAATTTCTTGAAACTTTTCAGTTGTCACTGGATCCTGATCTTAATATTATTTAGATTTCTTGCTGGAGTGAATTAAAAAAAAAAAGGAAAAATAAAAATGCCTTTTTTAGTTTTACTTTGGAAAATAGATGCTGTATGGGTATCCTGTATAGTTCTAGGCTTAACATTTAATCTCTTCATGGTTTTGGTGCTGTATTTTGTAATTTCATGGTTTTAATCTTCAGCATATGTAATTAACTTGATGTTCTACCTTTAAAGTTATGTCTTTATAATAACAATAGTTTTTGGCACTTTTTGGGTCTCAATATGTAAATGATGCCAGCTCACATCATCTTGCAAATCGTGCTGAATAATCTGTGTGTGAGGGAACAACTGTCACAATATTTGCCTGTTCCTTATACCTGGTTGATCTGAGTGGAGGATTCACAAGACTTCTGTGGTTGTCACTTATTTTCTACGAATTTGGACTTTGCCTTTAACCAATAAGATATTTAAATTACTGACTTGGATTTAGATGATCTATTTTACAATACTTAAAAAATTAAACCAAAAGACCCCTTATGTTTCTGTGCCTCTATATAAATACTGTGTAATATGTTGCTTGTGCTGAGGCAGATCAGAAAATTAATGTTACTGTATATTTAAAAAATCAAGTAAGAGTCTCTGAATTGGTACATGACACTTTGTTAAACAGTGGCCCATATATTGATATCAAAGAGCAAAAGTGTTCAGTTGCAGCAATGTTGAAAAAACTGTCACGTGTCCCTGGCTTAGATTTCACAATTGCAGATTCCTGCCACTCCCTGAGCATCCAGTTTCAAACTGTCTTTTTTGCCAAGTTGGCTCTTCAGGTAAAAGTAGATGTAGGGTGTCTTGGCTGGATTTCCTTTCTGTAATGGTTTGATGTTATATGTCTGGTAAGGCTACACCGTGTATCAATAACTGTTTGTATTTATATCTTGAATCATGAAAGTCTCAAGCTGTTTTGATGACATAGTGGTTATGATGCTGCACTTTCATTATCACACTTCCACATTCAAATTGGTATCTCCAGATTGATTTAGGGCAAGTCTTACTGAAAGCTTCAAAAGCTGTGTTAAAGCTACACAGAAGTATACAGAATGAAAGGCTGCAGGGTCAGCATGAATTAGGACCAGCATGAATTTCTGGTAAAAACACAATCCATTGGTTAGGCAATGCTAACCCTAGATACGAACCAATGTTTTTTGAGATGAGGGGCTGTCACACTAGTTTGGAGGTCAAATGGGAAACACGGAAGACAGGAAGAAGAATATGCTGACATTGCATCCCCTGGGGGCAAAACCAGCAAAATTCTGTTGGGTCTTGATATTTGAAAGTTGTTGATTTGCTGACTGCTGACTGACCAGCATGTTGAAGTGATGACTGTACTCCCCAATTTTTTATTTTTATGCAGTGAAATTGTTTGGCATTTGGATATTTTAGTGACTACCTGAGTGTATTCACTCACGTTAACTGGTACTCCAATCAACTATCTTGAAAAAATTCAATTTGATTCCATCATGTGAAGGCGAATCATCAGCAAACTCGCTTTACTCGTTGTATTACAGACTCATGCAGCCAACTCACTCACACAGGGAAGTATCACAGTAGGAATTGTGTAATAGTTTGAGTCTATAGAGAAGCCAAAGCTGAATTGCAAGGCTGGATATAACAGGTTGCCCAGAGAAGTTGTGGATGTCCCATCCCTGGCAATGTTCAAGGCCAGGTAGGATGGATCTCTGAGCAGCCTGGTCTAGTGAAAGGTGTCCATGACAGGGCAGTTGGAACTAAATGATCTTTAAGGTCCCTTCCAAACCAAACCATTCTATGATGATTCTATGATTATTCTAAGATAATTCTATGATATCTAGAAGAGAAAGTTGTCTGTAGAATGACATAACATCTTTTTTGACTTGAGATACCTTACTTTATTGGTGTACTCTGATTGCCTGGGGAAACTGTAATTCTTTTTGAACCATTCTCTTATTGTCAGCTTTGTTGTTTCCCAAGCTGATAACAGTTTTGTTTAGCAGATTCTGTCACAAAAGACTGAGATAGGTATTTTGCATGCTTGAATTCAAGTGTGTGGGGTTAATGGTGAATTGACTTTGAATTAGATTATGTGTATTTTGATGATAACCGGCTCATATGCAATATGCAAATATTATTTGACTTTGTAGCTTATCATGGTAAACAACACTGACATTTTAATTTTGTAATATTTTTCCTATAGCTATAGAAATGTGGCTTTGTGGTTTGTGTGGGTTTCTATTTCCCAAGCAGTAGCTGAGTGCTTTCCAAGAGTGCATTAAGTGGTAGTGTGGCTAAGATGTGTTCTATGGATGAGCTTTGTTCTTTTCATCAGGAGAATTGTTTTCAAAGTATAGTGTTTGTTTTGGTAGAGTGAGGGCTTTTTTAATAAGTACTCTCTATACATACTGAAGAAGGAAAGATCAAAAGAAGCTTCTGGAGATTTTATATGAAAGATAGGGAATACCACAAACTTCTGTGGTACTGCCTTCCCTAGTTGGGGAAGGGGGAGGGAGAGGCAGGGGAGAAAAGCAAAGTAAGTTTATAGATATAGTTATACCTTATATACATTAATTGTTATATTAAAAATACACACATATATATATAGTTATATAAAATATGTATCATTATATAATATTTATTGTTATATGGAATGTATATTATTATAGTGTAGTATAATACATTACAATGTATTATAATAGATACATTAGGTTGGATACCCAGGGCGTGGTTTTGCACTGGAACAGGCTCCCCAGAGAAGTGGTCACAGCACCATGCCTGAAGAGTTCAAGAAACATTTGGACAATGCTCTCAGGCACATGTTGTGGCTTTTGGGCATGGTCCTGTGCAGGGCCAGGAGTTGGACTTCCTGATCTCTTTGTGGGTCCCTTCGAACTCAGTATATTCTGCTCCAGGGGAGGTTTAGGCTAGGGATTAGAAAAAAAATTCTTCACAGAAAGAGTGGTTTAGTACTGGAATGGGCTTCCAAGGGAGGTGGTGGAGTCACCGTCCCTGGAGGTGTTTAAAAAGAGACTTGATGATGCACTCAGTGCCATGGTATAGCTGATAATGCATTGTTAGGTCACAGGTTGGACTTGATGATCTCAAAGGTCTTAACCTAGTTCTTTCTGTGATTCTGTGATTCTAACGTATATATAATCTATAAATATATCTTTGTATATAGATAAAATTAAAAGATTGCATTTGCATATATGCATATAGATACAAATAGAAATGCTTTAATACTTCTTTTCTTCCGCAGTGGTACAGCATTGCACTATACCTGCTGATTGAATCTGTTGGGCATGGCCCTTATCCTGGAATTTAGTATTAGCTTTTAGCACGGGTGTTATCCATGTTCAGAATGGAGGGATTTAAATCAGCAGCCTATTCAATGGTGTGTTTTTGGCTCATGTCAGAGAGGGAGGCTGTGTCCAAATGAGTATAGCACAGACTTGGCCACTGGCACTCTCTGGGTAGAAGTGCATACGCTGTTGCTGAACTTCAGCTTTTAACTAGATTAGAAACTGTTTAGATTTTTTTTTCTCTGAGTAGTGTCAGTTAACTTTTTTCAATGTCTTAACTTCCCAGTCTTTTAGGTGATAGTGACTGGAATTCAGAAGGTGTATGCTTCCACTCCTTACCAGTAATGCTTCATTCAACACAGCAGTATTGGTTTTGCTGCTACAGGTAACATAGCATACAAGGAGAGTGGGAGTGTGACGCACTGGGAAATAGCTGGGTAGACATCTAAAACTTGCTGAACTGCATTTTGGATGAGTCTGCAATGAGATGACTCTTCTGAAATATATTTCAAGGAATTGCCACGGGCTTCTAGACTGTAAACTTCTATTTCCATGAAACAGGAACACAAAATGATGTGAGCAGTGTGTAGATGCAAGCACTGTGTTTTATTTATCAATGGCTTCTTTGAGTACGCAAAGCTGTCAGACTTCTTTTTCCTTCTTTCTTTTCCTCCCAGAAGCTCTCTTTCATTGCTTTATTTAGGTGGCGTTATGAGAAAGACCTGCTGCTGAGGGTTGCACTAATGGTAACCTAACAGGATAAATTGTCTTTCCATGAAAGTAAGATCCCAAAGTAAAATAAAATAAAGTAAAANGCCTCGCTTCTGGCCGCTCGGGGACGCGAAATACGCTTGGAACACGTTTTTCTCTGTTTCAGAGCCATTGCTTTTTATTTCCCCAGTGCCCCACCTTTTTCTGTTTTCCCCTTTTTTTCCCCTNTGGCACCACAAGTGATGCAAGTTTTAGGTAAGAGGTGAAGCCTCTTGCTGAATAAAACTGGAAAAATGAGTAACCTGTGAAACAGTATCTTAGAAGGCTGTTGCTGGGTCATTATTGCTTTGAGAGTTCCTACTGCTGCATGTGCATATTAACCCCCAACAGGTAGATTGAAGTGAATGGTGTGGGGTCCACCTTGCCAATATGCTGCTCTTCCTGACCTTTTGTGTATCTAATTCATCTGGTTTAGCAATGGCAAAGTTCTCTGAAAGGTTATTATCTTGAGATTGCCTCTGTCACAATTTTTTGTAGATTTTTCTGCTCAGAATAGCACTTGGAGTTGCTGAATTAACATAAAATGTAAAATGTTTAAGGTGTTTTAGTGCTAACTTTTTTTTTTTTTTAAACGGCAGGTACTTAGATGGGTTTTGAAGTAGGAAAATACCTTGAGGGATTTAATAGAGCTTTTCTCCTTCCTTCTGCAAAGTGTATGAGCACAAACTCTACAGAGCTAAACCAGGCCTTTGCCAAGACCCCTGAAACAATGAACTTACTTGTACATGTAAAATTGTTTTTGTGTATCTAATTGAAAGGATGAGGAAAATAGAATATCTGAAAACAAATTTCAGCTAGGGATGGCTGCCTCCTTCATTGGTGAGTGAATAAATTGGCCTTCACCATGTTGGTTACTTGAAACTACTGGAGTGTGATGTGCTGAAAGCTGCAGGTTACCATGACAAAAAGTCTGGTATCAGATAATATAATTTATGTAGGAGCTAAAGTTTATCCTGGAGAGTTGTTCTAACTAGACTGCTTTCCTAGAAAAAATGAACAAGGTAAAGAAAAACCTTGTAATTTAGTAAATACTTTCCTGGGTAATGTTTTGGCAAGAAACACAGAAATGAGTGATCTTTCTGAGACAGGATAAAATGGTTTCTTTGCTATTTTCCTAGTCACTTCGACATCAAATCCAGAATATGTGTCCATGATGGCTTTCTTAATGCATCTTTAGCAGATGTAAATCACCATTGACCTATAGCATTGAGATATTATTCCACCAATATGACAAGTAATCAGTAGTCCAGAATTTCAAAGGATTCTCCTTTGGTTAGTTTTTTGTCTTTTTTTCTTTTAGAAAACAGCCATGCAGGAGCTTGTAGGCAAATATCAGATGATAAATTCGGTTATTCCGTTTGCAGTGGTTCAGTGGACCCTGTTGCCTGTCTTGGATAATTTTTAATTTTAGTTTCATATATGTAAAACTCAATGTACTGTAAGATGTGAAGCTGATTTATAGAGGGATGTACACTATAAAGCTACCCTTTGTTAAGCAGTCCAGAGGGAAATAATTTTTTTTCTGTTTTAAAGGATAGGAATGCATATGGTTAGTTAGTAGCTTAATTGCTTTTTAAGTTAAAGAAATGCAAGAGCAGTATGTCATTGAATCTGAATGTGTGCATCCTCTGCCAATGCATGGCACCCTCTTGTAATGGAAAGTGCAAAACCATAGACTGAAAAATTGAAACAGACTCTAAAGGGACTATTTTTTAAAGATCTTTTTGCTCTCATCTCTAACCAGCCCTACTTTTCTCTGTTCCTCATGGTCACACTGAAATGTGAGGTGGAAAGGTGTCACTGCTGGTGAGCTGAGGGGACAGTCCTGCTTGCCTGCAGTCCTGTCTGTCTCTTTGGTCCCTGTGTGGAGCTGCAGGCTCTTCCCTGCCAACTTCTGCAAACTTGTGGCACCTTCAGTGGCACGGAGCTGACCCAGCCTTTGCCTGTGCCTCAGCAAGGCCGTGTTGATGCTCTGGCGCTGGAGACTTGTGCTTGCTGAGAGCGGGACCACACCCGAACGCGCCTTTGAAGAGTTTCGTTAAAGAACAGCGTCAGTTCCCTTTGATCTTGTTTTTTGCTGTTGTTATATATCTAGTTATACAGATGTGTAACGATATGACGATATTATTTCCCTGTTTCTCTCGGTCCGTCGGTGCAGTCCATGCCCTCCCTCTGGCTGGAGGGTGGGTTGTTGCGTTCACCTGCGCTGGTGGCAGTGACGGCATCAGGCGTTTCAGACAGAGATCAGAGGCGCCTGAGGCCTCACCGGGCGGGAGAAGGTGGCTGCGCGAGGGCTTTTCTCGGGTTCCTCGATGGCTTTTCTCCGCTCCCCCGCTGCCCCATCGCTGCTCCCGGCCGCGGCCCGGCCCNTGCCCCACCTTTTTCTGTTTTCCCCTTTTTTTCCCCCTATTTTTTTTTTTTTTTCCCCGGTAGGGGGATTTCAGAGCAGCAGCGGCTCCTTCTGATGCTCTTCCAAACCCTCCACTTGTGACCTCTTGGCTGCGTCTAACTGCGTAGAGAAACAGCACCTTGCTGTGTATTATAAGTGTCACTTTGCCTCGGAACATGTACACATTGACCTTATCTCAGTTGACGTGCAAAATAAGCAAGTTAGTGGTTGTTCAGTCAATTAATCTGAAATCTGATACCACTAGCTGGTGAAATAAGCCCTTGAGCTCTTTGTGATGAAAATACCAACGCCTTGCCCCACTGTAACAATTCAGCACTGCTGGGAGGCTCAGGGTCATTATGGGAAGTCTTCAGTCTGCTGGATCACTTCACCAGGGTTTAATTTCATTATCAAGCAATTTGATCCATTTCATCTTTATTGTTGATGAAAGAATATTCTAACACTTCTCCCATTTGAGTCTCTGATAAAGGATTTTTCATTCTTTTTGAGGAAACAACATCCAGGAGAGGGCCAGTATTAGTCGCAATGTCCAATGCAGCAGGGGAAGAGGAGATTCAGGCTGAGTCCTTGGTTTGCTTCAACCACCGGAAGCATCTGGGTTGTTGGGGAGACCTTTCAGAGGAGATCGTGACTGCAGGGAGGGGGATGCTTATCTCCTGAATATTAGCTTTCAGAAAGCCTACAGCACGTCTCCTGCTCAGACCACTGTGCTAAAATCTGAGAGCTGTTAATCTTGTGCAAAGCAGGCAGATCTGTTCTGGTTTTACCTGTAGAAATTCAAGTGTTTAATGGCATGACTTTTATTTTAGTGAATTATAATGGCTGAATTGAAAAGTTATGCATTTGTAGTGATAGTGCCTGACATTTACAAGGAGGGTTCTTCTGATTTTAAAAATCCAGGTTTTATTCATTTTGGTTTTGCAATTTTTTTCTCCTTCTGGAAATAGCCTGCCAGTTTACTTTTAGTTTATTATGAGAATTTCTAAAGTTAAGGAGGAAAAAACCGTGGACTCAGTGCGTACTTGGTGCTGTAAATATATCAATGAAGAAGTCTTTAAGTGGGCTGCAATGTTGAAGTCAACACTATGTTTTTTGAAAAGTTTTAAATGTCTTGCTCTCCCTAATGGGAAGTACAAGCCACAGTGTACTGAACTTTCTGTTTTTTGCCATTGCTTCTCATGCTATTGTTGTAAGTGACTTTTCAAAGGTGTTTGTTTGGTTAAAACGTTCTTGCTAGGCTGTGTTATTATATTATGGAAATTCCTTTTTGTTTTCTGCAGGAGGAGCTCAGAGAAATACATGAAGAACCAACTGATCCTCAGGCACAACAGGAGATAATTAACAGCATTGAAGAAGTTTATTTTTCCAGTGACTCCTTTGATATTGTAAAGTATGAGTTAGAGGTAAGCTGTCATCTTAAAAGAAAAAATGGTAGCATAACAAAAAATGAAGACCAAAAGTATGCACGTTTCAATGAGCTATTTTTTGTTTTGTTTCTTAGATCTTGCATTAATACAACGCTGTATTCTCCTACATCTTCTTGCAGTTGTGTGGGGCTTCTAGCATAGCATATTGGTGTATATATATAGTATATAGTCTCTTCTTTTAATGTGGTAGAATTAATATCAGATGTCCTAACTTCATAATTTAAACTACAGTGAAAAAGTCAAGATAGCTGAGGAAAAAAATCTGTTCTATATTTTGTGTATTTTTTAGCAAACTGAGTGAGACAATAATTTCTGTTATTGCGTGGTTGTGTGTATACATATATGGCATAAAATAAAGTAACTTTGAGGTTATCATAATATTATATGAGGCAATTATGATTGTAAGTTGTATATCAACACTGATTGATTTCAGTATCCATCATTTGAAAAATTTGATTTATTCTGCAAATTAGATTGCAGAAGCCATAAGAATCTTTCTTTGCTGAAACTGATTGCCTAACTAATACTATGTGTGAGTCAACATTCTTTAATTTCTCACTGATTTTAATTTATTGTTTAAATGCAGAGGCTTCCTCCAGTACTTAGTCTTCAAGAACTGGAAGAGTACAGAGACAAACTAAAGCAACAGCAAGCTGCTGTAAGTAAAGTTTTTTCCTCTGTACCCTCACACAATTTTTGTTGTCTTGTCTATAAATCTAACAAGAAGTGTAACTGAAATGTTCTGATTTCTTAGACACATTAGAGCCTAAGTATTTTTTTTAATATTATGTTGTGTGACTTTATAGTGGAAAGTCATCACGAAATCATATAATCATATGAAATCATGGAAGTAAGTCTTAGTAGTAAGTATTGTAACAAGGAGCAAATGTGCTAACTATTTCTTTAGAAACTTGACTTTCTGAATGTTTATCTTGTAATGTTCAACATGGTGCTGAACAGTGCAATAGTATCTCTTTGAGGGATTTCTGGCAGTGTAGGACAAAATGTTTTAAAAACCCTCTCCTTGAAGGTGGTATTTTCTCTTACTTTTCATTTGCCAATGTGTTAATTGTTCACAAGGGTTTTTAGTGAACATGGATACACAGTTATTAGGTAATAAACCAAATGAAATATAATGAATAGTAACTATGAGGAATGAAGAGAAATCAGAGTTGCAGCTTTTGAAAGGTGCTTGTTGCATTGCAGACTTTTATATTTTCTATTAATGTATTCATTGTTCTTCCATTGTTCTTTTGAGATTAATAACATGGTACAGGAAACAAATCTATTAACTGTGGCATTTGGAGAGTATCTGCAAGTAAAATAGAAGTAATAATCCTAATTCATGTCTTTAAATGAAATGTATAAGAGAATGTTGTGTTGTTAACAATACATAGAGAGCGAGTGCCTTTTGCCTTAGACTGCTTTCCCCATAATATACCTATGAAATTTTGTGAAAGATTAGTGAGAAGTTGAGGAAATGAATATTCCATGTTTCTCACCAAAATGTATAAGGAAAGAAGTTGGAAGTGAGTGAGAGGTAGATGGTGTAGTGTGTATTCATTTGGTGGTGATTTTTAAGTTTAAGAGGACATCTGGTGGTGACCTTGTTTTGCAATGAAGTGCTCTCAAGACTGAGGCAGCTTCACTGAGTTATGCTGCATAATCTTAATATGTATTATCAATGCCTTGGCCATTTCTGCTTGCAGGATGGGAACTGGCTGCAGCTGGGGCAGTAGTTTCAGGGCGTGGCTGCTGCTGAAACATTTGTACTGGAAAGTGCATGCAGCTAATGAATAATAGGGGAGAAAACTGAGCACAAGTTTTCCAGTAAAAATGACCCAGATGTCTTTCTTTCAGAATACAAACCGGTAAAAACTCTTAAAGCCAAAACTTCTGACAGGAAACATGTGCCCAGTTCTTCCCCCACCAGCCCCTCCAGTCAGGATTGGTCCTTTCTTGTTTCTTTCTTAATCTTGACAAGATGTGTTTCTGGTATAGGCAGAAATTGTTGCTTGGGTTTGTTTTCTTCTGTGGGCATGTGCAAAGGTGCTACAATTTCTTATATGCTTATGTGTATTTCATATCCTTATGTCATATTTCCAGGCAGTGTGAGAGACTGTTGCATGTTTTCTTCTTCTGTCTCAGTTATTGTCCATTTATCTTGTGATGGGTCATTTAGAGTATTGTCTGCCTTAAGGGATGCTAGTGTCTTTCATGGAAGACAACTGCAGGATGTTGTATATTGTTAGTTCAGTCCTAAAAATACTTTAATGGTAAATAGATTATTAGATAGATGATTCAAGAAGCCTGTTGACATAGCACACAATACCTCTATTTTTGCAAATAACTAAATACTGCCTTTTTCACTTCAGTGTCTGTATCTATAGCTGGCATCAGAATTTACAATAGTGGTTTGGAGATAACAGCAACTTCTAAATTTCTGTAATGCAAAGCACTTATATGAGTGTGAATTACAGGTACTAGAGCTCTGATCTTCCACCTCTCACAGAGTGTTACCAATCTGCTTTTGCTCAGCTGATCTTGGTCACCCGTTTGTTTTTGGGGTCACTATAGAATTCACTTTTCTGTAATTTGCTCATTAGTTTTCCAATCTACTGTATGGATCTCAACTTGCTCAAACTTTTTTTAATGTATGTATCATGACAACTTTAATTTGTAATCCTCTTGATACAGACAATTTGGATTAAAAAAGCTTTTTAGTTGTATGTCTGCTAGACTTCATTTTAATTAGTAGTCTAATATCCTTAGCTATATTGTTTTTTCTTCTGGAGTTGAAATATTTTTAGTGATGTGATTAGGAGAGAGAAAATTGTTTGTCAGATAAGCATGGTCACATTCAGTGATAGCACTTGCAATTCAGGCTTCCAAGACTGAGCACAGTACAGTTGCATGGAAGATGCCAGAAGGGGTGCGACAATTTGGAAATGAATGAAGTAAATAGGGATAATACTGCTCATCTGAAAGAGTATCTGAAAGAATAGCTTGGAAGCTCAGAAAGAAAAGCAGTATCACTAAGTTCTGAGAAAGACAAAAAAAGTGCCTGTGCCAGGTGCTTGATTCATGTGTACTGCTTGAACATTGCTTAACAGTGAACAATCAAACTGTTAGGTTTGTAGTAGAGCAATGAATAAGTAGCAGGTATATCCATATCCTAGAGGTTTTTACAGGTATAGGACTGGAATGAAGAATATGTTGAAAAAAAAATATTAAAATTTCACAGTGCATAGACTGCAGAGTGAACAAAATTTCTTAAGGTCCTCAAGGTCATGTAGGCTTGTGTAGCATTTGGCCTGATAATCCTATCCTGACCCTACCTTGCTCTGGAGGTGTTCTTTTGCTGTCCTGCAGAGGAAAACTTTATTAGTTATAGAACAACTAAGAGGTTAAGAACAACTGAAAAACTTTAAAATTGCTTTGTGGTTCTAGCCTACTTTTGATATGGAAAGAGGAAGCATAGCTGGGTATATGCCCCTTGTCCAGATTGCCCGCTGATGACAGTGGAATAGTTTGGAGACCATTTATGTGCAAGTGCTGTTCCAGAGGATGGGAATTGAGCTGGTGGAGCCAATAGAAGTTTGTTACAAGAATGCTGACTGAAGATCCCAACTTTGTGCTATATTTGACTAAATAGTCAAGTTTAGAAAAACCTCTTTGTTTCTCTTTGCCGATCGTGCATTGTGGGCTGGCTGTCATAGCCAGTTGTATTTTATTTTCATTCCTGGGAGTATAGTTCCTCCAAAAGAATATAGAGAATACCAGTAATTTCTGTGTCATGTTTGAAATAGTTTCTTCAAAAATTTTTAGTCCCAGCTGAAAAACAAAACTAAATATGCTATTCTCAAGCTTGCATTTATAAGACTGTTAGTGTTGGATTTCTTTTCAAGGTTCTGTGTTTGTGCACAAGAGTTTAAGGTAGCAATGCCCATTTTTTAAATTCAATACAGACAGCAGCTCTCAGGAGCATTCTACTTAGAATTCTACTCAGAGCAATGGAGAAAATTTTAAAATATACATATTCTGTGTGCTAAAGAAAGGGTATGTTGTGTAGAGGGTGAATATTCATTTTGACATAGTTTTAATTTAATAAAATATCAGTCTGAAAGGTAGGTGTCCTTATGGCTTTTTTAGATATCCACGTGTTGTGGTTTAACTCTAGATGGCAGTGAAGTATCATGCAGCCTCTCACTCACTTCCCCACCAGTGGGCTGCAGGGGAGAGTGGGAGGAGTAAAAGTAAAAAAGCTCATAGGTTGAGATAAAGGTAGATAATGCAAAAGAAATAGCTAGAAAATAGGTGAAGCAAAACAAGGAATTAATTCACTGCTTTCCATAGGCAGGCAGGTGTTCAGCCATCTCCTGGAAAGCAGGGCTTTATGGTGTGTAGCAGTTATTTGTGAAGACAAACGTCATCACTCTGAGTGTCCTTCCTTCTTCTCCCCCCAGCTGTATGTGTTGAGCATGACACCATATGGTTGGGATATCCCTTGGGTTAGTTGGGGTCGGCTGTCTCAGATATGTCTCCTCTCAACACTTTGTGCACCCCCAGCCCACTTGCTGGTGAGGTGGTTCAAACAGAAAAGGCCTTGATTCTCTGCCGGCACTGATCAACTAAAACACCTCTGTGTTATCAAAACTGGATTCAGCCCAAGTCCAAAACAGCCCCATACCGGCTGCTGTGGAGAAAATTGATTACCCCAGCCCAAGCCGGCACACCATGCTATATGGTTAACTTAAACTTGTACTCTAGCAATAGCATGAGCAGAATGTAAACACTTGCAGTGTCCCAAATTATTTCCATTTGCTATTCTAGCATGTTCCTTAACAAGCAGAGAGCTAAGTAGTCTAAAAATGCCCATGGATCCCTAGATGGAATTGTGGACATTTTTCTTACCTTGGTTCTAAGGAAAGCTGATCATAATTTTTATGATTTTGTTTTTATGTTGTTGTGGAATATTTGTTAATAAATTTGAAAAATGCAGAACTTAATGATAGAGAATCACAAGCTTGTTGAACTTCTGTATGGGGATGGCCTACTTAATTGAGATTGCTGTGTATCACATGAAGTGTTCTTCTTTTTAAGGTATCTAAGAAAGTTGCAGATTTAATCCTTGAAAAACAGCCTGCATATGTGGAGGTAAGACAACTAACAGTTACTTTTTAGGAAGTATTTAGTGCTGGTTTAATGCTGCAGTTGTTTTGTTACAGTCATTTGTAGTAGGGATGCTAGCTGGTTGAAACCAGGTATTACGTATGCTAAACCTCTGTCTCTGTAGTGAAAACTAAGGGTGTATTGAGTTGAACGTCCTTAAGATGATAAAGATTTTGGCATATAGTCATTTTAAGAAGGACTGCTGAAGACATGAATTCACAGGCTTGGCTAATACCTGTAATGGACTTACAACAGGAGCTGCTTTAGTGCCTGTGTTTAGGAGTGGTTTCATATCTTATTCCATAAGAGAAAGCAGCAGTGACCTTTCTTAGAATCACTTAACTGCCGCTAATCTCAGGCAGTTGTGAGAATCACAGAATCACAGAATATGTTGTGTTGGAAGGGACCCACAAGGATCATTGAGTCCAACCCCTGGCCGTGCACAGAACCATCCCAAGAGGGACACCATGTGCCTGGGAGTATTGTCAAATGCTTCTTGAACTCTGTCAGGCTTGGTGCTGTGACCACTTCTCTGGGTAGCCTGCTCCAGTGCCCAACCACTCTCTGGGTGAAGAACATTTTTATAATATCCAATGTAAACCTCTTCTGACACTGTTTCAGGCCATTTCCTTGGGTCCTGTCACTGGTCACCACAGAGAAGAGAGCAGTGTCTTCCCCTCCTCTTCACCTCATGATGAAGTTGTAACTGCAATGAGGTCTGCCGTCAGTCTCCTCCAGGCTGAACAGATGAAGTGACCACAGCCACTCCTGACATGGCTTCCCCTTAAGGCCCTTCACCATCTTTGTGGCCCTCCTTTGGACACTGTCTGATAGCTTAATGTCTGTTTTATATTGTGGTGCCCCAAATTGCACATAGCACTCGAGGTGAGGCTGCCCCAGTGCAGAGCAGGATTTTGCCCTCATGAAGCTGTGCTGGCTGGAACCAATGGTTGCATTGTCTTGCAGGTGTTTTTCAAGACCTCCCAGAATGATCTTCTCCTTAACTTTACCAGGCACTGAAGTGAGACTGACAGGCCTGTATTTTTTGGGGCCCCCCTTCTTGTCCTTGAAAATTTGGATGAAGTCTGTCAGCTTCCAGTCAGCTGGGATCTCTCTGGATTCCCAAGACTGCTCAAAAATCATCGAGACAGGTTTTGCAATGACATCAGCCACCTCTTTGAAGATTCTTGAATGAATCCCATGAGGCCCAATAGATTTGTAGGGATCCAGCTCGAGCAGCAGATGCCATGCAATTTCAGGGTTCACTGGGAGTTGATCATTCTTGCTGTCATGGTCCACCAACTCAGACTCCCTTGGTCTGTCATCCATATTGAAGATGAAAACAAATAGAGTCTTAACACCCTAAAGATCTCTAAGAGCAAAACAAAGCAAAACTGCTTTAGCTGCTTGCAGTAGAGTATTGGCATGGCTTCTCTTCTTTCTCCCAAAGCATATTTGCGACATTATTTGTCGTAATGGTTCTCTAAGAGAAGGTGTTTCTTTTTTTATTCATTTATTCTTAATACTGTCCCTGTAACATTTGGTCAGCGCTTAGCGCTTCCTGATGTTATCTGATCATTACATGAAATGCCATGGAGAATTCTGCAAAGTGAAAATGGTGATTGTTATTAAGTTAGTCTGAGAATGATCATGTGGTGAATACTTCTGTTTGTGTACAGTGTCTTGCATCACTATTGTAATACTGGTGATTATGGCAATTCTCATTTTGGGCAAGAAGCTGGAGAGAGTGTGGAAGAACAAAGATGGCTTCCTGGGTATTAACCTGTGGTAGATGTCATGGAGCTGCAATTATTTTCCTCTTTCATCCAGAGGACATAACATCCTCTTCTGTTCACTTGTTCTTATGGCCAGTGCACCCAGCCTTAGTGAGGTTGCCATCTGTGCTCTCTCACATGGCCTGGTGAAAGGAGTGCTGCTATTTAAAGAAAAAGGAGGGGGGAGAAGTGACCATCACTTGTGTCATCTCCTGCAGTAGCAGTTGAAAGAAGAAGGCTGTAACAGTAATGTTTCAGTTTTAGTCAAAGGAGTCAGGTGGGAGGCTATTACAGAGGGAGGCTGGTAAGTGCTACTGTCGTTGAGTCTTCACATGATAGTGTAGAAGTGGGAGAAAGGGTAATTGTATGGTATAAAAAACTTCTGGTATTATTTTGCTGTTGTGTGGGTTTGAAATTGATGTTTTTTTGAGTAAGTGCTGCATTTTCTGAATCCAACAGCTTCACTTTGAAAACTTCTCACTGCATAATAGAATTGCAGCAAATGTTCTTGCATTTTGCTGTGTAATGTTAATGTTCTTATTGCAGCAACATCTTAGTGAGGTGCACCTGTTTTATACCTAGAAGTGCTTTCAGATGTTCCAGAGGGACAGTTGAAAATCCATTGTGCCAGTAAAAATCTTCTAAAAACTTTTCTTAAATGCATTTGTGTCTGATTAAGTCAATAATCCTTCTGTGTTACTTATGGGCACGGGCCTGCACAGAGTTATTCTTGTCAGTAGACTTATTGGAGATTTCTTGTGGGCATTATAGGACTCACTTTCCCACTGACTCATGAAACGAACCTCCTGGTGTGCTGTGTGCATTTGTAATGGTGGCTCCAGTTCAGTGTTCAATTACAGTAACAGATCATTAGAAGAGTCAGAAATGCAGTTGAACACATCTCCTGGACCCATTTTCACTGTACAAAGTGTAGTTTAGGGATATCATGGTTTGAACCCCATTCCTAGTATGAAGTACGGTCTAACAGGCACTCCTGTGGCCAGAAGAGGTGTGGCACAAACACAGGGTAAGGGATTTACAGTTTTCTGCTCTTGGAAGAAAGGCATGCTTTAGGAACAACCAGTGGGTGAACAATTGTTTTTGAGAAGAGAAAAATTGTATTCAGCCCTATATGCTGGGCAGAAGACTCTCGCTGGAGATCTTTAGACTGCACTCTGTCCCCATTCCTCTCCATCCAGTCATGTTCAAAGGAGAGATGTTACAGAATCTTTGCAAGAGGCAAGACTGGCGTGGAGTTGCTCCTTATTGTATGCATTTCCTCATGAGCAAAGAAACAATGGCTTTTTGAATAGCTCTGATATTTGCAAAGTATGTTTTTAGAGAGAAGTAGGTATTGAGGAAAGTAATCTTTGAATTTGGTTTAAGATATTTTGTATATCAGCAACTAGCTGTCATTTTTACAAAAGCAACATTGGTAACATAAAGGAGCAGGCTTTGGTGGAAGATGCAGCTTAGCGATTTGGAGACTGACCAGGAGCTGATCTGAAACTGAACTTTGAACTTGTTTTTGCTTGTCTTATCTTCAGATTAATTTTCAAAGTGAAAGTCTCACTTCTCATTGAAAGCATTTGATACATTTTGAAATGATGAGCAGAATTAAAAAAAAAAACTTTTTCTGTAGCCTGGGGAAAGAATGCACTTTTCTGCTGTGCTGTTCTAACAAAAGAAATCCTAATAATTATATTGAAACATTTATTTTTTTTGAGGAGTTGAGATTATGCTAGGCACTTCACTAAGTCAAAATCAAGCTAAATTCAGGTCACCTCTGCTGAAGAGTTTTTAGCTGAAAGTCAACAGGATACAATTAACATTCATTATTATGTGACATCTATTAAATTTGTAGAATACAAGTGCTTCTAAACAAGAAAATGCTGTGTGAAATATAATTTGTTTTTTTTTGTTTTGCTGCTCTCTGGCATATTAATGCAAATTAAGCCCTGTGCTTCTATCCCTGAAGCTTTGATCATTCTGTTGTAATGCATTAATGGTATAGAAATTCTTAGGCTGAATGTACAATATATGAATGTAGAGGGTCCTGCTGCAATGAAAATGGATTTCAAATATCAAACTTCAAAGAGAATTGTATTTTAAAATATACTTTATACTAATGTTACATTGCAGTGCTTAGTTTATATAAAATGATGAAACCAATAATGTATAAAGTAACTATACAAAGTCATTATAATATCTCAAGACAAATCCACTAATCAGTAGTCTTATGGTGTGTAGCATAACTAACTTGTATATTTGTTTAACCTGTTGTCTCCCTGTAGGAACTTGAACGTGTTACATCATTGCAGACTGGCCTTCAATTAGCAGCAGTTATTTGCACAAATGGAAGAAGGTATCTTGCTTAAGCAACTGCAGGGATTGAAAGTGGGGAGGTATTTAAGAAGAAATGTGTGAACCCAGGAAGTTTGCTTGTTGATGATATGTCCTGTTTATGTGTTGAATGTTATTAGCTGTAGTAGTTAGCGATATTGAAACAATTGCAAACTCTTGCAGCTCTCACTTTTGAAGTTCTCTTTGAAACAGAAAACTTCTGAAATACACCATTGATGCACAGACAAGTGCAGAAGGACGGATGTACTTTCTTAGTAGTCCGTTGGTATAATCTCATTTTCTGAGTTTCCGTAACAATGTTGACAATCTTATTTTCTACCATGTATTTTGTTGTACTTGTTAGAATTGATTAGAAGTAAGTTTTATTTTATGAATTGTTGAAAATTATGCTAATTTTTAACTTTTGCAGACACCTGAATATAGCAAAGGAAGGCTTCACACAAACTAGTTTGGGGCTACTTGCAAATCAGAGGAAACGACAGTTGCTTATTGGACTGCTAAAATCTCTGAGAACAATAAAAACACTGGTAGGTGCAGTTGTATTTGTTCAGTGACAAATATTTTTCTTAGTTTTTGTGTAGTAATGACTGGATTTTAAGATTTTTTTTTGTTTGTTTTTTTTAGCAAAGAACTGATGTGCGTTTGAGTGAGATGTTGGAGGTAAGTCCCTACCAGACTGATATAATTCAAAGCTCTTCTAAGTCTACATTTGTCAGTCACCTTAATTTTGCCCTTCCTTTCCTCTTGCAAACAGGGTGTGTGCATAAGATGAAATTATATTTTTATTCTTCTTTTAAATGTATTGAGAAAAACTTCATATTAAATTAGATAGCTGCTCTGCCAGGAAAGAGTATTTTCTATCAAAACCTCATTCCTGCTTTTGGATCTGGGCACTGAAGCTTGAGTTAGTTCAGTAAAAATGCTGTGGAGTCTTCGCTTATCCCTGCTCTCAACTTATACCTCTTTTCTTTAGCTTGATATTTGGGGGAAAATAAAAGAAAAAGTGAGATTTAGCTGATTGTTGATATGCTGGGTCTGGATAAAGAATTTCTATTGTAATATTACTGTACAAATTTATAGATGGGCTCCCTGCTTAATATTTTATTTGTAAACGTAGTAGCCGTCTCTCCTTATTCATTAGGTTGGCTTTTTAAATCAGTTCTGGAAAGCATTGCAGCATGCAGGCCATGACACTGGAAATTCTGATATTGTTATGTATGCTGCCTAAAAATGTAGTAGATACTGCACAGAGCAAAATAAGATCTTGTCTTAAGGTGATTAATTGTATGAAAGCCTCAGGATTTTATTGAAGTTATAGTACATGTAGTGTAACAATTTCGACTTGCTAGTTGCCAAATATTGACAGCTAATACTGGATGGAATGTCATGAATGACAATCCGCAGTTATTAAATTTGGAAATTGAATCTTAATAGTTTTAACTTTTAAGGTTCTCTGAATTTAATTCCATCTTCAGTAAGTCACCTTGTGTCAGCAGACTTTCTTGTTCTTTACCAAGCAAAACTGCACTCAGGTGGCATAAATGCAGCTTTCTGCTCAGTAAGCCCTGTATAATGATCAGCTTTTAATTTCTGTGCTGTGTTTTGCTACACAGGAAATTTAACTCTTCACTATCTACCTGGCAGGAGTTGTCCTGAGGAGGTGTGGGTGTTGCATTCACACACAGACCCTAAAGACCTGAGTATCATAATTGGTCTGTGATTTTTAAGGGCTGGAACTGCTGCTTTTGGCTGGGTGCAGTTTTAGAGCCGTGCTCAGTGTCTGCTCCCTGTAAGTTATCCCTGATACTGGCCCATGTATTTTCTGTACTCCAATAAGTTAGTAGGTTGGAATATGCATGAGAGCTATTAGTAGCCACTCATAGAAGAGCATTTTGAAAGGGCTCCGAATTAAAAAAAGACCAGGAATGAAGCTACAGTAGCTTACAGGGCTAAGCTGCATCTGGAATACATTAGTAACATACCTTTTGCAAGCAGGCTTTCTGTTTGAGGTCTGTTAGACTTAATGGAGAAAGTACCAGGTTTCCAGTGGAGAAACATGCAAAGACCTGTAAATGCAGCAGTCATTTTAGACCAGTGTACTGCTCTGTTTTCATCTAATGGATAGTGTGTTTGGGGTTTTTTGTGTTTTTTAGCTAAATTTGATCTGCATTAGAACGTTGCTGTTAAAACCAATTTCAGTTCAGAAACTCATCTGTGATAATAGCTGAATATAAATTACTCTTGCGTTTTTACTCTTCAGTCAATGACTGAAATTCCACTTACAGCTTTGCATTTGAGTTCTCTAAATCATGTAATATAACAGATGTAATTATGACAAGCGACAGAAGCTCTTAGCTATTAAAGAGGGCTTTCCTGCTTCCAAGATTCTTTCTGGTCTCATGTCTAATAGAATACAAAAATAAATGGTATATCTGCAACAATGCCCATGTTTTATTGGTAAGATCCTTGGGTTTTTCATTTTTGTGTTATGTTTTTGTTTTGTCCTGGCATCCTTATATACTTCCTGATTGAGCTGTGTATCTATTGGGTATTCTTATGTGTTAGGACAATGCATCTGTAGTATGTTCTTGGTTTCCTGAGGCCTTCTGTGAGTCACTTGTATATAAGTTAATTTCTAATAAGCTATAGAATGTATCAATAATGTTATATAGTGTTTATTTGGGCTTTATGTTGGGAGTGTCTTAGGTTTTATAAACCATGGCAATAGCCTGCCAGTGCCTGAACTAACCTCTTTCCATCTATCTTTCCATCTTTCCACCTCTATCTCATGAATAGATAACTGGGAAGATGTTAGTTGTTCTGTCATAAAAACTTTGTGATGTATTTTTATGTATGCATAAGGAAACAATCCAGCAAGTTTGTATAAGGTAATGTAATACATAGTGTTTTCAGATGTTGATAGCATGTATTTATAATTCTAAACTATTTGCACATGAAGTGCTGCGGTACACCCTCACTGTTTAACTTTACTGTATAGATGGTAGAGGCAAAATATTTTATTCTTAATGTTTATACATAAGCATGCAAGCAAAAATGGGTGTTGCACTGTTGCTTTAGATGAGCTTTCAATTGTATTTTTTCCTAAGGAAGAGGATTATCCAGGGGCTATTCAGCTGTGCTTGGAATGCCAGAAAGCTGCCAGCACTTTCAAACACTACAGTTGTATAAGGTAGGGTGACATTGTGCAGATTTCAGCTTCTGTATGATTTTATTTGTAAATGGTATAAAATAGTAATCATTAATTCTCATTCTCTAAAGAAAGTTTAATTGAAAAGTAATTTTCAGCTTAGAAGAGTAAAATTGAGGCAGTTATAAAAGCGTAAGTATCCTCTGTAATTTCCCACCTCTACCACTGCTAACCAGTCTTCACAATCATAACAGTATATAGTCAATGTTTGGACTATGTAATTATTTGGTAACTCTTGTAATATGTTGGCAAGTAAAGTTTCAACTTAGTCTGAATGATAACTGTGCTACAGCCTCCAGTCTAGAGTTACTGGAGCTGAGTTTTTAATAAGTTTTTATTCCCGAATTAATTTACCTATAGCAAGATGGCTTCTGGAGGATAATTTACCCCGATTCTTGGCAATGAAATTAACAAGTGCCGAGTTTCATGCTGACATGAAGAAATTGCTTTCAGAACCGAAACTAATCAAAATATCTGCAGTTTCTAACTTAGAAAGACTTGATGTTTCCATTGCTTTTAAAAAAAAAAGGAAATAGCAGGAAATGCTCATAAACTCCAGCAGGAGATGTAGTAACATCTGATTATTATGGGGGTCTTTCTGTTTGAAGGCTCGTTGCATGTGGAGAAACAATAAGGAAATAATGGCTATTCTCTTTAGTGTTTAATGGCAGTTCTTTTTGATGCAGTTTTTTTTTCTATTTAAGCTTTTCTTTGGAGGTTGCTGTACCCAATTTATCTGATGGAAACAAAAAAGGGGGGTGATTGGCATATAATTTAAACATAGAAAACTAAGTAGAGACCTAGAATCTGTCTTTTGATAATTAATGTAGGCCCCTTAGGAGAAAATTCAGAGCACAGAAGGAAGTCATCTAAAATCAGATATGGTGATTATTTAATGAAAACTCTGCTTTCTGTGCTTGAATAGAATATTCTGCCTATTTCTTTGTTGCTTTGACCCTTCCAAACAAAAACATAATAGTCGTATTTTTTGTCTTTTTTTTATTGCCCTGAAATTTTTAAAACCTGATTTTTGCAAAGGTGCAGTGGTGCCTTTCTTTGTCGTAAATAGTTTCTCTTATGGTAGCTATTTTTGTTAATCTTTTATACCAACTTTAAAAAGTCTTCTGAGAAAGCTTAAGTTTTCTTTTTCCTATAACTCTTCTGTAAGGGGTTCCTGAGAAACAAACTAAAGTAGTTTGCTAGTTTACTGTTTGTAGTTTGTTAGTTTACTGTAGTTTGCAAAGACTTGACAGCCCTGACCCTTCTGGGTATGTTCTGCTGTAGACCACAGTGCCAAACCAAAACATTTAAGGCAATTTTCTTGGGGATTGAAAATGCCTTTGAATAATTGGTTAAATCCTAGCAGGATGGGGTCTTGTCTAGGCCTTCTTAACACTGTTGCATTATAAGCCTAGAATAATGTGCCTTTCCACATGGCAGTGGTGTGATGATGCTAGTCTGACACAGCAACAGCAGCTTAATGGTTTATGATAAATTACTATGTTGTGGCTCAGTAGCAGGGTTTTTGGAAATAAGAAATGGTTTGAAATGTTTATATAATCAGTAATTTTATTCTGAGCATTTCTTTTCTTTTCATCAATAGCGAATTAAGTTCCAAACTGCAAGACACCTTGGAACAAATAGAGGTAAGAATTAATATAATGGTGTTTAGTATATGTTAATATTTTACCTCTAAGTATGTGTTAGTATTGAATCTCTAAGTACTAGAGCTTTCCAATACAATGTTGTTAGCAATTACAGAATGTATACATTTTTTTCAAAGACTTTAGTGCTGAAATCAACCTAGATGCTCTGCAGTATATTATCATATTACAAGCCCAGTTCACTAGTTATGCCCACGATAACGTTTGAAGTTCTGAACTTCTGTGAATTCTTTCACAACTATTCTTCTAAATAGTTTTGAAAAGTAAATTAACAGCAAGCCGGTGGGTTTGGATAAGCTGTACAGAAAATCACAGTTTCACAGGAAATTTTAGAGGTCAGCAAACTGGAAACTGCTGGATAGGAGCAGTACTAACCTGTAGGAAATAAGACTTGAATAGCTGTGGAGGATGCGACTCCTGTCAGTTTAAGTTGGTAGATAGTGTCGTAAAAGCAAATGAGTATAAAATGTTAAGTGTCTTGCTGGAAATTGGTGACGAAAACCAGAATTCTTTGGACTCTACTAGTAGGTAATTTTGAGCTGGAACTTGGCAAGCTTTTTGTAAGAAGTCTAGCAATGTAGGTATGTATAATGTATACATGATACATGTAATGCATACACATGTAATGTGTAAAATTAGGAGGAATTTGAATTAGCTCTTTGAGCAGCTGTCTGCACCCATTGTCCTGTGCTCTTTAGAAAGTCAGACTAGCATGTTTTATCATACCTTGTTATTTAATTCCGTGCAAAATTAAAACTTTTTTAATTTCCTTCAGTTATGTCTTTGTACTTAAGATTTTATGCAAAGCTTCTTTTGTTCCTTTAGTCTTTCTCTGGTAGTGCTTTATTCAGAGCATGTCTGGTTCAAAGAGCTGATGAAATGACTGCTCTCTTCCCACTCTCACATAGGCCTTGTGAGAGTGAGCACGCTCATTTATTCCTTGTGAGCAAATAGTGATGTTGCTTAAAAGGAGACTCTCATCTTTACTTCCTTCCAGTAATAGCTTTGAAGAGCAAATTCTGGTCTTACCAAAATATGTTATATTGTGCCATATTGGTTGGTGAATGCAATTCACAGCTAGCTAAATAATCACATTCAAGACTTTTATTTATTACATATGAATTTAGAAAAATATCTTTTTATCTTCCTGTGAAAGTAGCTTTTTTTCTACTGGAATTATACCTGTGCATATGGGAGAAACACAAGTCATCCTGAGGTCCGTGGAGTATTTCTGAGATCTAATTAATACAGAATAATATTCTGCTTGTTAGGATTTCAATAATGAGTTTTTTCAATAGTTGAGTGCCTCTACTTAAGTCCATTCCTTATTCCTTTTTTTGTCTTATTTTAATTTAGGTTTTATCATAGATCTCACTTTTATACTGTGTTACAAATAAAATGCAAGATGGCTATAGTGGAAGGAACTATAGAAAAATGTAACTGAATAGATTAATGTTCTCTGTGTTTAAGAGCTCTGTTCATGGGCAGTTTGATATCCCAGTTTTTCTCTTTGTACAGCTGTTCTGAAAGAAACTAGAGAAGGAATTTTTTTTAAAAATCAGTATATGGCTGAGATTCAAATTGCTGAGTAATGTTTTAGAGCAGTTCTGAATCTTTAGGTTACTTTTACCATTTGGCTTAGGGAAGAAAATACAACAAACAACACCCACCAAATCTCTAGGATTAAAACAAAAAATATTTTGTGGCTAATGATGTAATTAATGATGATTTTCCAGTGGAGTAAGTAAAAGTACTTAGGGAACTAAACACTCATCTACTGTAGTTTCTATTTTTAAGAGCAAGACTATATTGCAAGATCATTAAATAATAAGAATCAAAATTACTTTAGTATCTAGCAAGGAAAGAAAATACTTGCTAGCTGTGTATGTTATTATACGTTACTGATTTTTCCTGCTTTTACTTTTTGCATTGTTGGATGAAAATAACTAGTTAGGCTGTATATCTGAATATATTACAGCATCTAAGTGAGAATTTTGTTATTAAGCTACATAGTCAAATTCTTGGAGGCTTTATTAGTCATTAAATACATAATCCTATTGATTTTTTTTCACTTAGTTTACATAATAGGTGAACTTCATTTATTGCAGAGCTGTTCAGTATGCTCAGACACAGCTCTGCTGACAGAACCAGTATTTGTGTGTCTACTTTCTTTTTTGACTCTCTCAGGTACTGATTGTTGTCATGATGTAGGATTCTATAAATGGTTGTCTTCCCAATGATTTTTTAATTCAGATAGTGTTAGTTCCATTTAACAGATGCAGTCGGAGGGTTAAGAAGTCTGTAATTGAATTGCTTGAGCTGAAAACCCCCAGATCTGAGTTTTTCTTTGGGGTGGAAGTAGATCAACTTAGAAATCCCAGCTTTCCGACATTGTGTTGCTAGGCCTTCTCAAAATAAACATCACTTCAAATTTGACTTCTGTGAAATAATGTCCTTTTTCTTGCTTCTTGGAAGTGGTGGAACTCTTTGGCTGACACTGAAGTACTTACACTAAAAGAAGTAACATCTAAGCACCTCAGAAAAATCCAGTCCTATAGTCTTGGTTACTTTACAACCATAATTATCAGACTGTTTAAATAAACATCTTCCTCACTTGCTGTTAAGTAATGTATTACCTGGCCTGTTTTATTTAATGCTTAACATTCTTTTCTTTCATTTTTTATAGGAACAATTGGATGTAGCGCTTTCCAAAATATGCAAGAATTTTGATATCAATCATTATACAAAGGTTCAGCAGGCTTACAGGCTACTTGGAAAAACACAGGTTAGTACTTACCTTTGGAGAAAGTCACAAAGAGTAGTCATGTCACAGCATGAAGCTTTGAGTGCTGTGTTGCAAATTTGTTTTCCTGATTGTTGTGGTTTAATCCCAGGTGGCAGCTAAGCCCCTCACAGCTGCTCACTTCCTCCCCCTTGGTGGGATGGCAGAGTCAGACGGCAGGCAGGTATTCAGCCGTGCCCAGGACAGCAGGACTCCGTCATGTGCAGCAGTGACTTGTGAAGACAAACTTCACCACTCCAAACATCCCCCTGTTCTGTCTTCTTGCCCCAGCTTTTATTACTAAGTGACACCACATGTTATGGAATATCCCTTGGGTCAGTTGGGGTCAGCCGTCCTGGCTGTGTCTCCTTCCAGCTCCTTGTGTACCCCCAGCCCACGCTGGAGGGTTGGGGTGAGAAGCAAAAAAGGCCTTGACCCTATGTAAGCCCCCCTCAGCAATGGCTAAAACTTTCCTGAATTATTAACACTGTTTCAAGCACAAATCAAAACCACAGCCCCATACCAGCTACTGTAAAGAAAATAAACTCTATCCCAGCCAAAGCCAGCACACTAATGCTGATGGACCTTGCAGAGTATATAAAGGTTTTTATAATCATCAGATAATTTAACAGTACTTGCTAAAGGTAAGCTGTGTGTTACCGTAACATGTAGCTTTTTGGACAGGTTATAACTGTAACAGTTGCATATTTCAGTTCTGTTTACACTGCTGTTTGCACTATCCATTACATTTGGTCATGTGAATACTATTTTTTATAGCTAGGTCTGTGTTTCTTGGTTGTACTCAACCTCTACATTGAGCATTTCCATTGTATATTGTACTCTGACATGATGGGAATGGAACATGTGAGGAGATAGTTTTTTTTTTTTTTTGCAGTAAAATACATCCCATGGCATGTCAAACACATGCTGTGGACATGTCCTGAAAGTTACATCTCAGTGTGCCTAGGGCATTTTCTGTGTAAATAAGAGTAGACCTAAGTTCTCCCATAGGATGTAGTTCTCTTCTGGTTGGTGCCCTGGCTTGAGGCTTCATATTGATTTGATTCTCTAGGAAGGCAGTCAACCTGTTTCCTTCTGCAGCAGGTATGAAGTATGGGAGCTAATACCAAGGTGCTGTGAAGTAAAGGGGATAAGGAGATGTGAGTCTTGGAGACATGTTTGGTCAGTGATCAGTGTTCATAACACAGTGAGGCTGAACATGGTGGTGCCAGGGTAACATTGATGATTTACTTTGGGAAGAGGTTCTCCCAGAAAGATCTAGTCAAAGCAGCTGTTCCCTGATGAAGACGGGAAAAGAACCCCATTTGTTTTTTATTATGCTTGGGTTTTGTAATGATATTTCCAGATTTCAGAAACATATCTGATATAAGATTGCCTTTCTTGGGTTTGTTTAAAATTTTTGTTTGTTTGTTTTGCTTATTTCTAATTAGAACCTTTCTAGCAAAGTTGGGTTCTTTTTTTCCTGGCTTGACTGTGATGACAGTATAGCTCTGCAATAGGATAGAAATGTATTTATCTTCCCATACTTTGTTAATGTGCGGAACTATTGGAATGTCAAAGACTGAAACTTAAAATCAGAGAAGATTGATTAGACTTTTTCTTTGTTAGTGCATTGTATGCAATTTCTTTATTTACTGAACTAAATTATATTCAATGCATTCACTGGTCCAAGTCAAGTGCATGGCACGTTGAGAAAGGGAGGTTTTTTGTTGGGGAGGGAGGAAGTTCCTGATAAAATGAAAGTGTTATTTGTTACTGCATAGTTTTACCTGCTTTGTTTCATTATAGTGACTTGGTTTTGCCATTCTTTTTATTACTATTAAAGTACGTATTTTGAACTTGTCCTGAAAATAATTTAGTTGCATTGTTATTGAAATATCTCCCATTTTGACCTCTTCTTAGAAAACAAAATGTCAAGATCCTTCAGTGTCTTCAGTACCTTTTATTATTTAATTCATCATTCTTTTTTCTTTGGCTAATTCAAGTTAGGACTAGCTGTAGAAAATGGGTTGTTTTCAATAGGAGTTAAACAGAATTGCTTCTTCATTTCTTATGGAGTGATTGAGTCCTCAGCTTTTGTCAGTAGCTAAGAATGTCAGATAGGAAGTAATGAAACTGAACATTTTTGAATCTGCAGGATCAGATAACTTTATTCTTGCATATGGAAGATTATTTTTATAATTTCCTAGATACTATATGCTGGTTACATGTATATCCTGAAACAGTGAGAAAATTCAGTTTCTGAAATGGAATAATGCTGTATACAGTTTATTAACAACAGGAACACTTGGGAAGTATCCTAACCTGAAACTCAGACAGGATTATGGCAAAACTAATATGTTATATAGTCATTAGTCTTTAGTACATGTATGTAACTTCTTCCTGGATAAAGTAGGGGTTTTTTTTAAACAAATGTCTTTTTTTTCCCATCAAGAAGAGGAGTTTTATAGGAAATTTATTTATATGATGTGCATGCCTTTCTGTAACAATTCTACTTTAGCTTCTTCACTTTGGTGAGTGGATGAAGACTTTGTAATTGTGGTTTTAATTTTAATGATTGCAAAGGAAATATTTCTATTTTAGTTGGAAGTGTTTCCACTGGAAGAAAGAGCATAGATCTCAACTAATTTCTTTTTGGCACATTATCAGTGACTGGAAGGGTAAATAAATGAGTAAATTCTATAATTAGCTATATCATGTAGGTGTAAAATTAATATTTACTAGTGACAGTATAAAGAAAACAAAAAGGAAAATTATAGAGGACAGGTGGCAGAGGAAACTGATTTTACTTGTAACACCTGAACTGTTTTATGTGACCATATTGTAGTATTGCCAAGACCTGTGTTAGGTATTTTTGAGACAGAGATTGGAGGATGTACTTACAAGTGTTCAGTGCTGAGAAGACTTATGTTAAAAGATGATGGTGTATGACAAATTGAATTTTACTGTTTGATTTTTATGTTACTCCATTTCTTTCAGACAGCAATGGACCAGTTACATATGCACTTCACTCAAGCCATTCACAACACGGTGTTTCAAGTAGTTCTTGGATACGTGGAGCTGTGTGCAGGAAACACAGACACCAAGTTTCAGAAGTTGCAATATAAAGACCTCTGTACAGTATGTAATTCCTGCATAGATGCATGGTTTTTAATCTGAGTTTTTCACTGTTGTAAGTGTGCCTTCTGTCAGTAGGGACTCAGTTGTTAAAGTAACCTTGCAGCTACTCTTACTTTCTTAATACAACTTTTGACTATTTGAGATATTTGTTACTCACATTTTGATTGCACTAAATCTTAGCACGTCGGAGTTATTGTGCACTCCATCTAACAAAGATCAACATTTCAAAACGTGTGTCTTCAGTATGATATGCTAGTTATTGGAATAACTAGTATCTTTGAACTTTATTCCAGTGCATTTAGGTAGTGTTCACAATTTCTCTGATACTGCATTTCAGTAAGGATTCTTGTAAAGATGCTAATTTAATTGGAGTCTTCCCATTACTACTGACTTTGTGTCATTCACTTTTCATTTTCACTTTTAATTTCACACTTTTGATTGCAGGTTAAGGGATAGCTTATTGAGATGCAAAAGCCTGATGATAGGCAGATCACGGACTGGGAATATCCATGTATTTTCCTCTAGTATAAATTTTAAGTGCAATTGCTTGCATATTTTGTTGCATTTTTAGAATGAATTACTGTAGTTTGAGTAGCATTTTTAGTTCACTCTTTAATTTTTTCACTTGTGATTTTACTGTTATACCCTGAGAAATTTTCTAAAACTTCAGTGATGGGAAAGAAGAATGTGAGGTATTTTAGGTGGTTCTAACATTGATTTACATTTTGAAATTACGTTTCTATCTTGAGTGTTCCTTAGGATGTTTGTTTCAGTCACATACTAAGCCCTCATCGTACTTCATCAACTTAAGGACCCACCCCATCAGCTGCAATTTATTAAATTAAAATATAGTCACAAGGAGATTAAAGTTCATACTCTGATCCATTTTCTGTTCTTTCACTTCTCGTATCTCCTGGGACCACGTATCTTCAACTAGGAAACAGCACATCTGCATTGAAAACCATTTCATTTTAAAGAGGTGCCTCTTTGGCTTAAAAAGCTTAGATAATCTTAAGAGCCTTCATATAAAGGAAAGTGTGGTACGCAAAATAAATTTGACTTAAGTATTTGTGAACATGAGTACAATTCTGGATAGGTGGTATTTCCACCTCACTGAGATGAATTCTAGCTGCAGAAAGCCAGCAAACCCCAATCGTTGTTCTCTGGACTGCCGTCCTTTCATCTATCTACTATATGCCTTCAGAGTGTGGTTTTATTTTAATTTCTTAGTTTCTAATGAACTTTTCTTCTAAGTTTTTCTTTTGCTTTATACTTCTGTATGCCCTTCAGTTTATTTCTCATTCCTTGCTAATATTAATGATGGCAAGCTCATTTATTTACACTTACAAACTGCTACTGAGCTGCCTCTGACCACTTCTAAAATGCAGGTTGTGTGTTGCTGTTTATCCTTACACTTGAGCTTGTGGAGGGATATTTCAGGTACTTGGAAATACCGCATTTTGTAATACACAGAAAGAGGGTGGCTTTAACTGCATGGTTACAAGATTATTACCTCATTATTTCTATTTGTTTTTACTTATGCAAAACCTTAATGAGATAATGCTTAAGTTATGTGACCCTACAATAGCTGGCAGTCTGTATAAAGGAAGGTACTTTAATATACTATGAATATTACTGTAATTGCATTGAAATTCTAAAATTTTTCATTAGTGTCTTGGTATTCATTAGGTATTTAGGAGCAGGCTGCAGATGGGAAATTTTGGTCTCTTCCAAACATGCTGTTCAGTGTTGATTGTAACCTGTTGCAAAGCATGTGTGAAATCAGGGTGCTGAATAAGATGAACTATCATAGCAATTCAATTTCTAACTTCCTGTAGAAAAAATACCAGCAGATTTTAATCTCATGCATTGAGTTGTTGGGTAATAAATTGTTTAAGACTGAAATATGATCCTTCCTTCTCTGTTTAGTTCTAGTGAGACCCCTCTTCAAGCTGTCTATGCTGTCTATGCTAGGATACCCTTAACATATAAAGGATTATGGAGTACTTACTCTAATTAAACAAGGGAAGTCATATAAAATTGAAGTATTCCTTTTGAGGCAGATATTCTGCTGTGTGTTTCTAAAAATCTATCAAAATTCACTAATTTAGCTTTTTTCCATTGTGTGTGGGTAGTGGGGGACTATAGTGGCTTTTTCTGGTTTTTTTTTTGGTATCTTTTCGGAAGTCAGATACTGGGTATTATAATAATGTGAGTTTTTAAAAAAGAGTAATGTCTTCAGAACTTCTTAAGCATTTATGACAGTTAATGCCTGTGCACTCAGACTCATTGTTTCCTTGTTGAGTGTTTCTTTTCTTAGCACATGCTTTTACATCTTTTATTTAATATTGCTGGAGCACGGCAAAGCTTGGCTGCTTCAGTCTCAAGTTTTGATTTTCTTTGTTCTAAAGAAAAAGCTCAAAGAAATTCAGCTGTTTCTTTCCTTAGTCTAAATTGGATTATCTTGGTGTTTAGTAAGTAATCCTTTCTTCCTGACCAGCTGAAAGCCAGTGTGTCTTCAAGTATAGTGATCAGCACAAGCAAAGTTTAGATTTTAGATACTAAAAGCCCTGAAATACAGTAAGAGTAACATTTCCTGGTGAGTTGGTAGAGAAGATTGCTGAATCAACAAGTTTGTATGTTTTTAAACTACTTCTTTATACATCATTCAACCCAAGGGGGTACTCTCCAGGAAGGCTTCTATGTGGTACTGAAGTATGAAAGTCTGTATCACTGAACTGATGTCACATGTCTGCATGTCACAGGGGTGAATGATCCCTCTGATAGTGAAAGGTGCTTACCATTAGACTTCATGGCTGTACTTTTATATCTATCACTGTAAAATAAATGTAAGAGGTAGTTAACATACAGGACAATTGAGAAAAGGAAAAAAAAAAAGATGCTAACAAACACACTTTGCACTTTTGGTTAGTTGATTAGTTGACCAAAATCCGGAATCTGTCACCCCTCAAAATACATTTGAAAATGAAGCTGATGTATGTCAGCTCAGCTGTATGAATGTGGAGAGTTTTGTATGGTTTGTGTTGCTGCAAAAAAAATGTACACAATTTTGAAATTTCACAATGCTATTTTGTTTTTCCGTAGCACATAACATCAGACAGCTACATTCCATGCCTGGCTGATCTCTGCAAAGCCCTCTGGGAAGTCATGCTCAGTTACTACCGAACAATGCAGTGGCATGAGAACCATGACCAAGATGAGGTAGCAGTTGTGTCTTCTGGTAAGAAACTTCTGGAAGCAAAACTTCTGATATTTGAAAATAACTTCTCTTGTGCTCAATTTATTAATCTGTGTGTTGGTACCTTTGTGGTCTTGACTCAGTGCCTTCACCATTTTTGCATATAGTGTGCGTTAGGGACTGAAATACTCACTGGATTTTTTTACGCTTAAATATAGCACTAATTTTTTAATGAATATTTGTATGTGCCAGTCTTGCAGATAAAAATGATTTTATTTTAAACAGTGATTAGGGAAATTGTCCTTCCCCTATTGTGTGGAATCTTAAAAAAATGATAATAAAAAATTTTTAAAATGTGGATTTGCTGAAGCTGTTTCTTGAGTTGAAGCCATTGCTTCAAATAAAAGTTTTTATAACTATATCAGATAAAATTTAGAGTTGAAATTCTTACTTTTGAGATGCACTATATGAAGAAAGATTCTAAAGTTTTGATTGAACTGCGCATTCTCAATAGCATTTACATTTTAAATAAGATAATTATGTTTTCTTCTCTTGTTTCCATTTTCCTGTGGTTTTTGCAAACGTAAACAAGCAGGTACCATAAACAACTTATTTCATGGAAAAATTGTCACAGGAGACTCCTTATTCAGCTACATATGGTCTTATAAAACTAGTTCCCCTTAGTGTAGTTACTTGTGATATCCTGAAGAAAGGGAATGGAAGAAAGAAAATAGTCTGCACTCTAAAGCCTTTTACAAGAACCATTAAACCTAATAAAGTGAGATATACAGATGCATAATTTTAAATGCATTGCTTTTAAATGCATGCCAGAGTGTTTTGTTATGTTTACTACTAATCTTTCTGTCACTCACTTTGAAGTTTCTAGAGATGTGGCTTAGCAATAATGTACAACAGTAGGTGATCACAGTAGGTGATTTACTGAATCACTTTTTCAAATACCTCGGCAGTGATAAAGCACATAGAAGGGGATTCTACAAGTACAGTTTAATTTCAGATGGACTATAAATAACTATTGGTTGTTGTTTTTTTTTCTTTTTTTTCTAAAACTCATTGTTCATTCTGCAGTAATTATTAAACCTGTACATAGAGTTCTCATTTCATACTTAATTGATTTGATGGCTGTGATACGTGCTAAAGCCAAAGAGTAAAATTCCTGTAGAAAGGGCACATATGTCAGAAGGAACCAGGGAGGCAGTTCAGGAGATTATGCTAAAGTTGTTCCTCAAATAAGCCCCATAGACAGGAGCAATAGATGTACCACTATGTCTGGCTTTTATAATTTTGAGAACTCAAGGCTGTTGCAATATTGTCCCAGTTAATGGCTGCGCTCTTAGAAAGTACCTGAAATGTGTCAAGGGGGCTCTTGATCTTAGGGTGCAAACGCAACTCTAGATTGAGAAGCTGGACTTGAAAGACATTATTTATGTAGCTCTTTGTATTTTAATAGTGAAAGTTATCCAAAAGTTGTCCTTGGAAAGACAGAATTAAGAATTTATATGTAGAACTTGTTTAATCCTACTGAAGATAAAATTAATGAACTAAAATGATGAACATAACATGAAATCAGTTCTGTGTCATATTTAATGAATTGCTACTTATTCTGTGATTTTGTCATTTGTATGGTAAACAGCAAATTGCTGTAATATGGGGTTTCATCCCTAAAAATAAACTACTTACTGGAAAATTTTCCATTACACTATTTGTTGTGGTCAGGGCATTGTTTATGTTTTTAGTAAAGAATCAAACAGTAAATGAGTTTTAAAGGGACCTATGCAGGTTATTTTTGTCTTCCCTGCTCAAAGCAAAGTGAACTTCAAAGTCACATTGGTTTGTGTGAGACCTTGCCTGGTTCAGTTGGATTTTGACATACCATAAAATTTACTATGAATGTGATGTAATTTACATGTATTCATGACACAATGATTTAACAGAAGACCTGAAAGTGAGTGGTAAAATGATCACCATAGCATTTAAACTAATTTCACAAGTGTAATCCTAGTGGTAGAAGTTGGTAACAACTCTAGTATCAGTAAAAGATTCAAAGACAAGCAAGAAGAAAATGATGTAGGATGTAAATGGAATGTCAGCATCTTAGTTTTCAAAATGTTTCATTTATATTACTGTGTAAATTCTGTGCAGAACCTGCTTAGTATTCAAAGAATGAAGCTAGAGGACAGAGATTTGATTGATTGACTTTTTTTTTTTAATGGCTGAAAGCTGCCTTTATGAATTTTTGAGAAATACTGAAAAACCTGAAGAATTACTGTATTTAAATCAAGCATCCAAAAATAATAACTCCTGGGTGGTTTTGATCCTTATTTTTATGTGTAGTTTTGCATATTTATGTGTTCTGCTACCTGTTCTGAATTTCTCAATGAAAAATGTGTAAATGCTTGTCCAGTCCTTGATTTTCAAGGAAGTTATCCTAAATTAATGTGTTTGCATAGTCTTAATCTAGAGAACACAGGTCAGAGACACTGACTTGTTTAGGACTGGCTTCAGTTTGCAGAAGTTTAAAAGAGAGGAGGTTGCAGAAACGTACGAAGATTGTGTGGTGGCTCAGATGGCTCATTTTGTTTCTGTGGATTATCCAAGAAAGGTTAAATCCACTTAGAGATTTTCTGGCTGGGTTATTCTCTCCATTTATGTTTTGTTTAATCTTCCATGGAAGATTAGGAAAATGCATTTGTCAGAATTATTACTTTCAGAAGACGAGCATATTTAGGTACTGTTACTAAATTATAATTTATGTAGGAAGTGATTAATATTTGTTTCATGATTTTTCTTTCATAAGGAAAATTTTTTGCATGCCCTGTAATGGTAGATATAGTATGGAATTATTTTTGAGTCTTGTTTGCACATCAAACAGCCTTTTATCACTTCATTTTGAGTTACTAGGGTAATTTCTCAGTTAACCCGCAAAAAGCAGTCTCAATGTCTTTACACAAGAAGTTGAACACAGCTTTGCGGCCTTGGAAGGAATGAATATCCCTAATATAAACCCAAATTCTAGACTGTATTTTATTATGTTTGTAATTTTGATGAATTATTCAATTGACACTACTGGAGCTTTTACATTCTGGCTGGTTATTATGCTGGTTCTGTGTTCTTGAGTTCCAGCCTAGTGGGCAGATGTTTAAACTCAACTGGCTTGCCAGTTGTTCTTGGTAGTAGTTTATATGTTCACCAGTGTAATCCCTAGCTTGCAGATAGAGCTTTCTCAGTGTCTGATAAGGTTCATAATTTAATAACCTGTCCAGACACATGTTATGGCTCCATCTGAAAGAAATCAAGCAAGGCCAACATCCTCCTCAGTATTCATATTCCCCACATTTGTTTTTTAAAAAAAATAAATGGAGGTACAGATGTAGAAGATGTCATATTTTTGTTGTTCCTATTATATGTTATGTAAACATTCTTATAACAGGCAATAGTTCTTGTTCTGAGAAACCTACTCCGGCGAGGTTCAAAGCAGAAACCATGTGGTTGATAGCGAGAAGGAAGATGCGTATTGCACTCTTCTGCTTAAGAGTCTGGCCTAGGACTGGGAGAATGAGTCATTCCTAATTGGCAATTGGTGATTGTTACAGAAGGAAACTGCTCACTTGATAGTGTGCACTGGGTGATCTGAAGAAGATATGATCAAAACATGGTCAGACTGCTGTGCTCTTTTGTGTTTTGGTTTAATTGAATAGTCAGTGTCTGATGCAAGTCAGAACAATTCCTGTTAGTGGATGTAGTGGATGTTTTCTCTTTCCTTCTCTTAAATATGTGCTAGTCCAGACAGTGCTGCAGGGTCTGTTCTGCAGACATCTGAAAAGGTTGATCAGTCTTGTATCCAGTCTCCCATTCCTTACTGGCCTCATTAGAAAGGTGCTCACAGTATTTACATGATACTCATCTAGACAGCAAGGTCTGGATTCAGGGCAAGGCATGACAAGGAAAGAGCACTTACCTTGTTGATAAAAGCTTCTCAGTGCTGACAGATGGAGGACAGGCGTACGTTCTTTTTTTCTGGATTCTTCAGTCCAGAAACATAAAGAGAGTAAGTCCAGTTCTGATTCACAACAGAATCAGATGTGAAAAATTGCTCTTTTCTCTGAGAAGGTGAAACTAAGCCAGGAGTTTTTCTGGAAAAAGCTGTGATGCCTAGTAATGAAGAACTGCAAAGGTCAGTCAGGATTAGCTCTCACTGCAATCCTTGTAGCACATTACTACCTAAGAAACACTATTGCAGCAGGTATTTGGTAAGCAGGTGATGAAGCTCTCCTGGTTAGCGTTAGCATATAATGCTTATATGTGCATTATTCTTTTCCATTCAAAAGTTTAGGGCAAAGTAGCTTTTCTGGAGTTTGCATAATCAATAATGTGGCGTTAGCTAAGGAAATTTAGTTATGTGTAGGATAACATTCACAGTTTTTCAAAATAGTTACAATGCCTTTAACCTTAAGTTTCAGATGGCAACAATGTGATTGGAACTGAAGAGAACAGTTTTGACCGCAGCTATGTAAAAAAGAAATTGGAACACGGGCTTTCACGAATATGGCAGGTATGGCTTTTGAATTTTGTTTCCCTCTATATATTTGTTTGCCCCTCTTCCACCTGTCCAGTCCAGTATTAATTATAGTAATATTTATACCAATATTCTTAAAGAAATGTCTCCAGGTTTTATTTTGATTTGAATACATCAAGACTATGGAGATATAATTTCTATGACTCAGAAGTTGCAATGCTTCCAAACTCAGTCAAGATACCAAAACACAGCAACAGGACTTTCAGTCTGATTCCATTTCTTTCAACTTCTGTGCTGCCACACAATCTATTTTCTTCTCTGTGTACTGCTTTATGTTTCTGGTATAACCATAGCTATGGAGAACCTGAAGCCTTGTGAACCTGCCTGGTTTCACAGTATTCCTGGTGGATCAGTTTGCTGTGCAGTGTCACCCAAAATGTATGATGAAAAAGCTCAGTTCTGTTTTTGCATTGACAATAAAGCATCTAGGATTGGCTCTGTGTTATAGAGTGCTAAAGAAACTCATTATAAAAGTATTTTAGAGAAATTATCCATGTTACAGAAAATGGAATTCTATTCTAAATCTCAAAAAAAAGAATTTATAAGTGCAAGCAACCAAACAGGGTTAATGAACCAGTCTTCCAAGCCTTCACTTTTTGTCTTCAGTGTATTAAGTATACCAAAACTTGTTTGTGTTTTGTAGGATGTCCAACTGAAAGTGAAAACATATCTTCTGGGAACTGATCTGTCTAACTTCAAATATGATGACTTCATATTTGTACTTGATGTTATCAGCAGGTACACTGGTGTGGTCGTAAGACCTTTTAAGTACATGTCCACAAACCTGAACTCTGATAAAATAGCACTGTTGATTAAGGCTGATATTTACATTTTGATGCCAGTTTCATTCAAATGCACTGATTGCTTGAAGAGCAATTCTTCAAGCATTGAATTGACGAGGATGTATTTGGGAGAGGTAGCATTAACTGCTTTGCTGTTCAGGTAGTGCTTAAGTGTGATATGATTTCACTATTGTCTCACTTTAAGATTCATGATGTGCAGGTCTAACACTTTTTTTTCTAAGAGCTTTTAAATGGAGCCTCAGTCAAGCAGAAAAGTACTGTGGTACTGCCAACCTGTACAATATTATATCCTTTTGTTGTGGTAATAAAATGGCAGGTTGAAGACTGTGAACTGACAGCCTGCCCTGTGTAGTGGGCTCTCAAAAATACATTTATTTTGCTTATGGCTCTTTGTCTCTATGTGTGTGGGACATAATGATAGGATTTGGAGGGAAATGAGACATGGACTTTTGTCAAATGCAACCTTAACATTGCAATGTAACATTGGTGCTCTGCATTTATGAACATACATGTACACTTATGGTTGGAACAGCAGTATTAAGAAATCAATAAATATTTCTAAACTTTGTTTTATTCCTATAGGCTGATGCAGGTTGGAGAAGAATTTTGTGGCAGTAAGTCTGAAGTTTTGCAAGAATCTATCAGAAAACAAAGTGTTAACTATTTCAAAACATACCACAGGTGAGACTACTATATGTGCAGTGGATGATTCTAATGACAATTGTTTTTATTGGGTTAATACTTTCCAAAGGAATTCCAGTGTATAATGTTCCTGCATTGAGATTGACAATAGAATATGTTTCATGATGAGAATAAGATTCTGAGCCCTGGGGAATGGGAGAGGATAAAGAAGCCTTTGCTTCCACTGTGGTTGTGGAAAACCCTAGTTTTGATTCAGGCAAGCTAAAGATGAAAAACCTATGTAAAATTTCAGAAGATTTTTAGGTTGCCTCTTAAGTTGTCTTGTGTCATCCTGAGGAGGAATGCCTCTGAAGTGTATACTTTGTAGCAAAATTGTTACTTCTTTTTCTATGCCATTGCTTAAGAAGAGTGATCATGTATGAAATGTTTTTTTCACTATGCAATTCTGTCTTCAATCAAACAAGATATTTAGAACTGAGTCCATCTTTTTGAGTCATGTTTTCTTGGCATTTTCATTGGCAGGATCTAATTACATTTCAGTCAACTCTGTTGTCTTATCCAATGCCAGTCATATGTGTTGTCATGGACAGGCATTCTCTGGACTCAGATATGATATATGGCTATGACAACTTCAAGACTTGTCTTTCTGTTTATTTGAATTGCCTTGATTTTCCAAATGTTTTGGTTTGGATGATTGACAACTTTTTTATTTTAGTTGTCTGGCATTGTATTCTTTTCAGGTATAAAAAGCTAGGAAGGTATGAGACGAAATAGAGCATTACGTGCTCTAACAGACTCTTACTTTCCTAGTCTTGATCTGTTTTCCTCTGTTGTCCTGGAGCAGTAGTCATACAACTAATACATCCAGACCCATTTGGAAAGTCTGAGACTCTGCCTAAAATCCGTAAAGTATGAAAATTAAGGCAGGAGAACGTAAAACGGTGTCTAAATTCAGAAGATGAGAATGTGGTTTAGAATTTCTTCCAGCTTTAATAGTTTGTTGCTGGGAATTCTTTCTGGACATTTGATGAAGACCTCTGCTCCAGTTCTCTGAAAAACTTGAGCCTTAATCAGATCCATGTTACATCTTGTCAGGAGATGCCACCTGTTTTTATTTCTTGAATTTTTTGCATGGGTATTATGAAGATTAATTGGCTGATGTTTTCATCCTCAGAAAGAAAAATATAAAAACCCCCGGGCTCAGAGCTATATCCCTTAGGTTGTTTATATAAAAGATTTAAGCGTCTTGTGTTTTCAGATCAAGTTAATGTGGCTTTCACTCTTCTCAGGTATTTAATTGGAGGGTAAAAATAAGCAGTAGTGCTTTTAAGGATTCATTAGTACATGAAAGCTACACAAAGTTGAAATGCTTAGACTCCAGGAGTAATCAGTTCTTTCTTTGTGTAATTTGACGTATGTGGCCTCCTGGGCAGTGTAGTGTTACAGAGAACTGCCAACATAGGGAAAATATTGAAAGGAATTGGCCTTGTGATTCAAAAAACATAGAAAAGAACACTGTACTAGAGCATAAATGAAGCCTTTTTTTTCTGTGCAAGTTCATCACTTTGAAAAATTAGAATGTGCTTTTGGCAAGGATTTTTGAAATGCAATTTACTTTTTGTACTGATACACTTGTAAAAAAGGTGTGTCTGATTACTGAAGCTTTTCAGATTATGAATGCATCAGGTCTTGATGCGCTCCCCTTTCTAGACTTGTATTCTGGTGAAAATTAAGAGCATTTGTTCAAGTACTCTGTCAGAGCCTTGATTTCAGATTTGAAATGCTACAAAACCTGTTGTTTTGTGGCTTTTAAATGTTTGCTTTTCTATGACTTTTCACCTTAGTCTCCCTCACAAAGAATTTTATTCTGTAATGCTGGTTTTCACAGCATGTCTATCTGTTGTTTCTGTTGGCTTTACTGGATGATGATCTGCAAGATATGAGTACTCAATGCTCTGAAAATAGCACTTGAAGTCCATTTGTATTTAACTAGTGAATTTAAATAGACACAGCAAACTGTAGTCACAATTCAACATATTGCTTATCTCATTGTGGCAAGCAAATTTTAATTGTAGTCGTGGTTGTAGTTCATTATCGAAGTTGTGGTATTCCTAGAATATTTAATTGCCTAATTAGAAACCCTTACATAATTTACCAACTGTTACTTGTTAAACAAAACAATATGCCCTGTATTAAGAAGAAAAGAGAGCAGTGTGACCCCAAAAAGCACTCATTGCTGTCTTTTCCTATATGTGTCCCACTTAATGTGGCAAAACCTTTTCTTTATTAAAAATATTTCTGCTTATGACAGAATGATAAACAGTGATTAAAAACAGAACGGAAAAAATGCAGAGATGTAATGGCTTGATTACTTTTCCTTTTTACTGTATGGATAACAAAGCAAAATTAAGCTATGAGGAAAATTAGAGATTAATGACCATTTAACTTTTTTCTTCTCTGAAAAGTTGAGATGTCTATAGAACATTAGTTCTTTCCACTTCCCTTTGCTCTCCATTCGCTTCAGTGTGTTTGAAAGAAGCATCTGTCTTGTGGGGGCTCTTGGAAGCTGTTATGCTGCTAATAGTGTGTATAGATTATATTGCTTTCTAGACTTTACAGAGGAAAAAAGGTCCAGTATTTCTGCATAATTGTAGGTGTCCCTCTATAATTTTTAATGGTTTTAACCAAAAAAATTTGTTTACAAATTTTGGAGATAGTCTTAATATCTTTCTCCAGAGGTGTCATAAAAAATACACTGTTTTAGTTGCCGCAGGTTTTGGGTGGTTTGTCAGTCGAAATAATTACTTAAATACTTGCTTTAAGGTGTAACTTTTTGTACAGTTTTAGAAGTTTTTCACTGCAGAAGTGAAGTAATTGCCAACTTTGCGATTTACTCTTTCTGCCAATTAAGAGAATTCATTTGTGTTTCAGAACCCGTCTTGAAGAATTAAGAATGTTTTTGGAGAATGAGACCTGGGAACTTTGTCCTGTTAAATCAAGCTTTAGTATTTTGCAACTTCATGTACGTTCTATGAATAAAATATACAATTGTATGAATACTTTAATAACTAAGAGTCCAGGTGTTCTAAGAAGTAGTAAGATCCATGAACTACTCTACATGTGTTTTTAATGGCTTCTAAAAGCTCCTCAATTTTACTTCATTATATTAGAAACTTAGGAGTCAAGTGGTTTTAAAACAGTAGTGTTTTTGGTTTAGGCAGGCAGAGGTTTTTATGGAAGATGCTAGAGTTGTAAGCATAATGTTAGCCTTTATTTTTCATGTTTTGATGTACTGTTAATATGTCTGTTTTTAATTTCTAAATTATTTATTTGACAGTAAGATGCTAAAAGATGAGTGCGTAAAAGTAGTTGCATGAGCACTCACTAGATTGTACCAATTTGGCCTCTGTTTCTGGAAACATAGGTCATACAGACTCATTTGGAAAGAAAAAAAATACTCTTCTGTGGTGAAGTCCAACTGAAAGCAAGTAATTCGTGTACCTTCTAATCATCTGAAGTGATTTTTTTTATTTTTAGCATGTGGTGGATGAAATTAACTTGTTTTGCCAAATGAAACATGGTGCCTGTGATTAAACCTATAACTAAAGTGCAAAAGTGTTTTAGCGGAGCAATGTTAAGCAAGATCGTTTTGCAGCTTCTGTGGAGTTAACTGTAGAAGTAAGCAATAGGCTACTGGGTCACTGAAAGTACAGAGGGAAAGGAAAGGAGGACCCTCAGTAGCATCCAGCAGCAAAAGAAATAATACTTTTAATAAAGAAATGGGATTATAAATCCATACATACTGCTCAAGGGACTGGAGCAGCAGAAGATGGTAGAAAGTTATTGATTTGTTCAAGCAAACAGAAATCTAACAGTGTAGTCCTTTTAGTTGCATGTGTTTTGATCTTTAAACCTTTAGTTAAATGAAAATGTGCATTTTGCCTTGGATGAATATCAACAACTAGAATTTAATATATAGAAATGGTATGTCAACTGAGGTAGGTTGTGTTTTTCAGAAAAAAAAAGGCAAAAATCATGCCTTAAGGGTCCTATTTGATCTATATACTTAAAAAAACTTGTGCATTCATCCAGTGATCAGAAACTGTGCAGTGGGTTTGAGAAGTAAAAAATTTTGAGAACTTTTAAAAAATAAAATATCAACAAGAAAATACCAGCTTTAGTAAATTTCTAGGTAACTTTTATAGAGAAAATTACATTTTTGGATAGAATTGAAGTATTTTTTTATCTCCTTATTCCTGTGACATAAAAAACACAATTAGTTTTCACCTAGTTTTAGACATTGAATACTTTCAGAATGCAGATGTATTGCATGTCATGGCAGATAACTACTAAAATTACAAAGACAAGCAGTGTAAGGTTGCCATTTTCAAGTCAGCATGAAAAGCATGTTTAAATTAGCAGGAAACTTTGGCTAGAAGTTAATTTTCCACAAGTTGTTATCCTTTGTTTTTATGGAACTGGATTCATAATAATATTGAAAATGCCTGATTAAAATTGTAATTTATTTCTCTTGATAGGAATTTAAGTTCATGGAGCAGTCACGTTCCCCATCTGTGTCACCGAGTAAGCAGCCTGCCTCAGAAATTTCAGCAACGGTAACATTGTTTGAGCAGTACTGTAATGGAGGAAACCCCTTTGAAATCCAGGCTGACAGCAAAGATGATGAGACAGAAGACGTGTTAGCTTCCAATGGGGTATGGAGTGTTTCAGGAAAACAGAAAAAAAAAAAACAAACCAGCAAATAGTGCTTTCAGTAAATGATGACTTGTTTTGTGTAGCAATGATGGCAAAATGTCTTAGTACAAGAATCTGTTGCTTGCATTACTGTGCTGCTTTGCTTTTAAAAGTGCCAGAAAGCCAGGCATCCTGTTTAAAGTTCAGTTTGTTTTGCACTGGATCAGTACTTTTTTTCCACTAAAGTCAAGCAATTAGTGTTTTTCCAGGGTTATAAGTTAGCTTTCTTTGTGGAGGTAATTTTATCATTTTAGGACTTGCTTTCTGGCCTAGAGGAAAGAATCGTGGGTTGCGCCTTTTGTTGTATTTGTTCACACCTATGTGATTTGCCGTGGATTTTCTGATGTTTGTTGCATAATTTTTAATTGTAATTTAAGTGCTCTGGACACTCTTTATGGGGGGTTCTTCTATAAAACTGAACAATAACTGTTTGGGTTTTTTCAGAAGTCTATCAAAATCTAGCAGTGATCAAATGTGTTTTAATGTAAAACTTTGTACCATTCTCTTAAATGCTACATTAGCATGTTTTTGTTAAAGCTTTCATTCTTGTTTATCCTTTTGATGAATAATGTTTCCTTGGGCTTAACTTGTGCTACTGATGCTGGATAACATCTCAAGAACAAAAAAGAGTAGTTCCTGGTTAGTGATTTTAAACTCTGATACCTTGCAGGTTGCTGCTAGTGAATGAGAACCTACACTGTTCCTCTATTTTTTGTTTAGTGACTTGTGAGCAGCATGCTTACACTTGTAGAAGGCTAGATATGTTTTAATTTCTTGACTATGGATATGTTGAGGTATTTTTATTTCTATCTGCACATTTTTATGAGATATGAAAACTTAGCAAAAAAAGAGACCTCCTTCAGTCTTTCCAGTTTCAACATTTTTCTCTTCAGAATCTGTTTCTCCTAGCTCGAAGAAAAATTTAAAAGACATTGTCTTACTCTGCACTAAACTTTTGCTTTTACACGCATGAAATGATTTTATGAAAAACTAGGTAGCAAATGCTGACGAACATGTTGGAGATGCTGTTTTGTTGGCTTTGCCAGCATGAAGTGTCACACTGCTGCCAAGCAGGCTTCTATCAGTAAGACAGAATCACAGAATCAGTGAATTGTTAGTGTTGGAAGGGACTTGTGGAGATCATCTAGTCCAACCTCCTTCCCAAGGCAAGGTCACCTGGAACAGGTTACACAGGTACATGTCTGGGTGGGTTTTGAATGTCCCCAGAGAGGGAGACTCCACGATTTCCCTGGGCAGCCTGTTCCAGTTCTCTGCCACTTCCTTATGCTGACATGAAACTTCCTGTGTTTTAGTTTATGGCTCCTTGTCCTGTTTCTGGACACCACTGAGAAGAGCCTGGTACCATCCTCTTGGCACCTGCCTTTTTGATATTTATATGCATTGATGAGATCTCCTCTCAGATTCTCCAGACTAAACAGGCCCAGTTCCTGCAGTCTCTCCTCATAAGAGAGACCCCTAATCATATTTATGGCTCTCCACTGGACTCTCTCCTTGTAATACCGTCTTCGGATGTCAGCTGTATGTTATCTTTTCCCCCTTTCCTCCAAAGATGAACGTTTTTTGAGAAGTAATAGAGCTTGAAGTCTCTTACAGCATCCCACTTCTGGTACCATCTGGCACAGACACTGCAGGCTCGTGAGAGGTAGTGGTCCTGCAGGTCTTACTCACACTCTTTGTAACCTGCATGTGTTATGAAACATAAATGTAAAACAGACAGAAATTTGTCTCTCTGGAGGCACATGACAGATTAATTAACTTGTCACTAGTTGTACAGCACATCTACCAAGGCTGGTATTGGAATTAAGGTATTTTGTGACTGCAGTGACTGTACTCTATAGATGACCATCCTGCTATCCCTTTTGACATTTTTAATCTCCTGTCCCAGAGGCAGGGTAACTGAGGTTCTTGTTAATAGATCCCCTGGGATGGATTAGAGTGAAATGACTCTGAATGATTGGTGTTTCTGCATATATATAAATAGCAGGTTTATTTTAGAACAATTTGGTTTCAGTGGAAATGAGGTATGTAGCTGTTTTATCTAGCATGTTATTATCTATAGTAATATAACAATATAAAAATATCAAGATACAATTTAAGAAAATATGCAATGAAAAGAAAGAAGGAAAGGATAAGAGTAGATAATGGAAAGGAAAGATATCACCACTCATGGATCCAACCAAGACTTGATATTTACAATTTTGTTGTCCATTGGTTGAAGTGATGATCACTGTCTTGATCTGTTAGGGCTGAGGGAAACCCACCAAATGTGAAGTTCACTGTGTTAATAGACAGTTGCATTCAGGTGGGAGCACCCAGGTACCTCCCCTGGGGGGGTGTTTTACACTGTCTGGGACAACAGTGTGCATCATGTGCAGTCCTGTGGTGGAAAGCCCAGAAATGAGTCTGGGGGCATTTTGGGGATCTTTGATGGCTTGTGGCCCCTTCCAAATGACATGAGTGCTGTTTGATCCTGGTTAGTTGAGCCAGTTATGCTTTATCAGAAGGGGTGAATACCTTAAGGCTTATGTGATACCTCCTCATGGGAAGGACATTGACATGATAAAAAACATTATCCCATCTTGCAGGATCTGCTTCTTATTGGCCTTTTCCCTTATCTGGCTCGGCTTGTTGCTACAAAGGCTGGTTTGTCATGGTCATCCTCTGCTGGGGGCTGTGCACCCCCTCTGTCTTATGTAGATCAGAGGTTTCACCACCACATGCTTGGGAGGTGCAAACCTGGCCTCAGCAGAGCGCCTGCTGCTTCTGCAAGTGGCTGATTGTTCAAGCCATTAATCTTTGACGTTTCAATCTCTCACAACTGTCTGTTCCAAAGTGCTGACGCAGAAAGAGCTCCTATTGAAAAAGTAGAAGTTACACCTATTTTGTTAGCCTTTACAAAGAAAGATAAATAACCTGCTTAGGCAATGCAGGATAAAATTTTTACTGTGGTTTTATGTTTCAGTTTCTTGACTGACCAGTTAAGGTGCAGGCACGTTTTAGCACTGAAATTTGGAATTATTTCAGACAGAGGCTGCAAAATTTTGTTTCCAGAGAATGCATGCATGTTTCCCAATATTTCAACAAATAGCATGTTAAGGACATAAACAGTTGATTTACTTGTCAATTTATCTGTAGGATGGGAAGAACTGTTAGGATTTCTTTTGAGAATTTTAAAGTCTTTGTAACTGCTTAGTTGTTGCAAAATGTGCCCCTGGACACAGTCACCTCAGCTCTGTGTCTTGAGCTTCAGTGAGATGCTTTATGTCCCTTTTATGTAGCTTCTTAAAATGTCTTTGTTGCTATACAGTTAACTTCCAGTATTGTAACACTGCTGCCTATGGGTTTGTTTGGATCCATTGCCTAAACACTTGTGAACTCATTATTGCTACAAAATATCTGAATTAATTTTAGTGCTTCAAAATTTTACTGCAGACTGTGCATGGTCAAAATAGATTTATAAGGTCTCTTCAGGTTGAGGTCACTATTTAATAGTTGTGAGTTAATGCATACTTTAAAATACAGATGCGTTTATCTTGTGAAATAGCTTTTCCAGCTCATTAATAGCATTAGATTTAGGAGACTTAATAAAGTATTTTTCCATAATTAAAAAAAAAATTCTCAAAATCCTTCTTATTCTATGATGTTAAGACAGTTAATTAATGTCAACTGTCAGATTCTTATATCAATATTAATTGTAGTTAACAGTTTGTAGTCAATTTATCATATTACTGTCACTGGATTTTAATTGAATCAGCATGTCATTTATTATATATTAATGCATAATAAGTAGTGGTAATTCTCCATTCTAATGTTCCAGCCAAGTTAGTTAAACTGTGGTTCTTTTTGTCCAGTCAAGACTGACCTCAGCCTTTGTCTAAAATGATCATGAGGCAGAAATTTTGCCCGTGAATACTAATGGTCTGAACATTTCTTTTTAGAATCTGTCTCATACTACCTTCTTTTTCCCATCTGAGCTGTTTTTGTTTTGAATTTGTTTGTACTGTGGGATTCTTGCTTTTAGAACCCAGTGCTTTCATAGTGCTAGCCATTAAGAGTCCCAGCAACCGGGAGCATGCATGGCTGAAAAAATAATTTCCTACTGTGTTTCAGATGCCATTTCTTAAGGATTCTGGAAGCAGAGTGTGTGTCATTTGTGTTGCTGTTGACTGTGTATAAAGTTGCTTCGAAGCAATGTATGCATTAAGAAAAAGTCTCTCTTTTCAAGTCTCTCTTGAAGTGCAAGTGCTTTCTGGAGTTGTGCAAACAACTGCAAGTTATTTTTTTTTGCTTTTAGTTTCTTTTTGTAATTAAATGTGTACAACATAAACAAGTATTTTTGTGAAGCAATAGTTCAGCCCTTCTTGCAATTATAATTATGTGTTTTTTTTTTCTTTCTTGGCACTGTATCAATGATTTTTGAGGATTTATTACCCTTTTTTTCAGATTATAAAGCAAATAATAAAAGCTCAGATATGTGGGTATGTGATACAGTAACTAGAATGCAAAAAAAGTTATCAGTAGATGGGAGAACTAGAAAGATGTAAATATTTACTTGATCAACATAATATAATTTTCCTGCTGCATTTTTAAAGAACATTGTCAGCAGCCTTTTAACTTTTCAGCAAAGTTATTTGTATCCTGTTCAAGGTAAAAGCCAAGAAGTGACCAAAGTGCAATGTTAAATGAATGACAATATTATAATAAAGATAATGGTAGTCAATCTATTATTTCCTTTTTTTTAAAACAGTATGAATCAGATGAACAAGAAAAGAGTGCATATCAAGAATATGATAGTGACAGTGATGTTCCTGAAGAGTTGAAAAGAGATTATGTGGATGAGCAGACAGGAGATGCCCCAATAAAAAGGTAAGTAGGCTGTGTGCGTCCTTGGTCTAATTTACAAGCTTTTCATCTCAGTATTCTAATTAGTTCAGTTTCTATAATCTATAAAAAGGGAATAATAATCAAATAAACCATTATGCAGCCTGCAGTCAGAAGGGCTCAGCACTTAGATCTCCAGAATGGGGAAGAACATTAAACTGCTCCTCATTATTGCAGACAAAAGCTGCAGAAAGGAACATTTAGAAAGAGGATAAAGGCTCTCTGAAGCAGATAGGAGAAAACTGATTAACAAAGACTAGATGTTAAGTGAAGGTTCTTCTATAGCAACTGTTGTATATATGTATCATTTCTGTTGTGTCAAATGCAGCTGTTTGCAGACAAAAGCTTGAGTTTCGGGTTTCTGCTTCTGCAAAACAGTAAACTTCTACAGAGTCAGAAAAAAAAGTTAGATTCTTCCACAGCTTGAAGACGTAATTTTGAATTTTAAATTCTCTTTCCTTTAAGAATATATACACACATAAATATATAGATAAATATACACATTCTAATTTGATGAATATATAAAAATACTGTATTTATATATATTCATATAAATGAAGCGAACTGTATATTTTTAAAGCATCTGAAATACAAGTTTCTGTCTAAGACACTATACAATTTAGATGTCCATTCAGACTTTGTGAAGCAAGCAGGCTTATCTTTTTATGTAGGGCTTGCAGGAGAACTAGAATGCCATCACTTGGGTCAAAACAGACTTTTTTTTTTACAAGGTGACTCTTTAGAATAAAATGTTATTAGCATGATTCTGTAAGGTACATCAAGTAAGCTACCTCCTTTCAAAGAAGTGGTGGAGATATATTTAAAAATTCCTTGATTGGAACAAACAAGAATTGGTGTCCATAGATTTGTGCTGTGAAATTGAAATTTTTGGAAGAATATAACTTTGAGGTATGGCAGCTGGGAGAAGGTTTCTCTTACAGGAAATTAAAATCTCTGGTTAGATAAATGTCATAGAGTCCAACTTCCTTCCTCTTTTGGGACTAAAATTTATGAAAATTTTAATGATTTTTTTAGTTTCATGTTCCTCAAAATTTCTTCTATTTCTAGACAGTAATTTTCAGCTGTAGCTGACTAATCTGCGTTTTGTTGTGACTTGTGTTGTTTTTATCCTCTTTACTTCATGAATTATGAATTTGAGTCAGAGTGATTAAAATGACCATTGGGTCAAGACAGAGGCCTGTAAAACTCCAGCATTAGACCAAAAGTCAAAAATTCCTTTCTCTATGTAAATTAGGTCAGGCTTCTCTCTGAAATGTTAGAATCCTAACCCAGCTGTGCTTTGGCATAAATAAAATACTGCACTGGAAGACATACTGTCATGTGAAAGAACAGGGGAGGAATAATATATTTGCCACTAAATTTTGTTTGTATTTTCACATTTGGTGTATTTTGTTTTGTTTTTCTTTCAAGTGTTTCTCGAGAAACTCTGAGGAGCAGAAAGAGATCAGATTATAACCTCAATAAAGTGAATGCACCTATTCTAACAAACACTACACTGAATGTAATAAGGCTTGTTGGTATGTAGAATAATTGTAGCTTTTTATATGTGTTTTTGGTTTTTGTGCAAATTTATGGATTATGGCAAATATGTTAAATGATATTTTAAGGACCTGAAAAATATACCTAGTTGGGTTCTATTTCTATTCTTTGAAAATGTTAATAGTAGTTCTGATTTTCCAATTTTACATAAGGAGTCTTTCTGTTTGTGGATTATGTTCATAACCCTAAAATTAAACACAATTTTAACAGCTCATATATGTGCTTTTCTCTCTTTCTGGAATTATTATTAATTTTCAATTTTTCTGCTGTTTTGGGTGTATTGTGTTGTTTTTGTAATGAGTGTTATGTGAATAGAGTTGTTTGAAACATGGAATTGAAAAGGGACCTCCTGCAGGAGGATGATGTCATTTACTACCGACTGCACACAGCTCTAATTCCTCCTGTTTGTTCCCTACACTGCATGCACTGATGTACAGGTGCTTTATAGAGGTATTTGAGTGTGTCAATATCCCAGTGGAAGTTCAAGGGGATGCCCCATAGTCCTGTCTTGTAGTCATGTCTTTGACTGCTTGTACTTGCTGGAGGTATCCTCCCCTTAAACCTTATTTTGCTGTGTGCATGGTCTCTGTAACTCTTTCCCCATCTTTCCTAGTTTAAAGCTCACTTTAGCAGGTTGGCCTGGTAAAGATTTATTGGCAGAGATTTGTGTGTGCTAATTTGTGAGGTGCATCAGTTTTAGACAGATTAGTCTAATAAAGAATAGTCTTCTTACTATCCTTAAGGACAGAAGGGGTTCTGTATGCAACACTTCAAAAGAAACCTGGCAAATGTTCAGCAGTTTTAGCTACTAGAGCCTCTAGAACTTCAAGCTACCTTCAGTTGCTGAAACTTTAAGTATTGTTTTCAAGTATTTCTGGAAGTTTCTATTGTGATATGGATTTGTGCTTTTTGGAAATGTTCTTATATATCCCTTTTTAACCCAAAATAGGAACTTTAGTGCAAGTAGGCGACAATGTGTAGACATTAAAAGTTGGTGTTCTCTTAGAGCAATGAGGAGGAAATGTTCTTGGAACACTTGTTGTGTCAAGATGCTGAGTGATGTAGTAATAGAGAAATGTTCTTGGCATTGGAAGATTTTTATAGGGACAACACTTGGGCAGTGTACAGTGCATAGCCCTTTGGAAAAGCATAAAACACTGCTCAAGAGATTACCTTCAATATTCATGCCAGCTGCACAGATACTTGGAAGTCTTAACTGTCCAGAATGTGACTCATCACTCTCATGTTGTGTTTGGGTTGCAGGCAAGTTTAAAAATGTGTTTATCAGATTAAGTGGAAAAAGTCAGCCTGTGGCAATACAGAATATTCAGATAGCACAGATGAAGGTGACACTTGCTTTGTTTAGGCCACTGGTACCATCCTTTCACAAACATCCAAAAATTTCCACATTGGACTGTGCATTTGGTTTTCCCTTTTAGAAGACGAAAAGAATTTTTTAAGTCTGTTTTTCAGTTTGTTCATAATACTATGGGTTAAAATATTAATAATTAAGTATAGAGTTAACAGATGGGCTAAACTGACAAATATTGGTTATTACAACCTGCGTCAAATCTCCAAAAATGACAAAATATATTCTTGCATGTCTTAGCAAACTGGAGCATAGTCACATAGTATTCAGCAGAGTCTAAATTAGGCAGAAACCCAGAAGGTAGCAACATCAGGCTATTGTTGGTTCTTACTCTAGTGCTCTATCATTTTATCAGGTATGTAGCTGTATAATTTATTTTTCAACTTAGTTATCGTTGCTGATCTCCACAATTACTTGCTTGAAAAATTCAAATAATTCCCCCATTACTAAAAGCTAGATTTTGTTTCTTTGTTACCCAGTTTATCTGATTAAACCAATATTTTCTTTATCTATTAGTAAATTACTTTTCTGGGCACAGTATTAACTTGAAAAACAGTGCTGCTGACTACAGGAAAAAGAAATTGTTTTAGCACCTTCCTGTAATTTTTCCAACCCGTCACATCAAAACATGTCTGGAATATGACAATTTGTTAAATGACCTGCTGTATCCTACGTGGTTAGACTGCATTTGTGTTTAGGTTCAAAAATTGCTGTCTGTCTCTTACTATAATAACCAAAAGCTTGTTTATGTTCCTTATCTTTTTAAAAAGCTGAAAGGGCAAGCAGGATGTAATTTTTGAGGTAGCCAGCAGGAAATGTGGGGTCTCTGCAATACCAGGGTTTTCATTAAGGATGTTTATTTTATGACCCAGTGAAGACACCCATAGTGTCCTATGCTGGAAAACAAAAATAAGAAAACAATGGGCTGCGTGAACTAGGTGTGTAGGGAAAAATCCCTTTCTGAGTCCAAATCCTGTGATCACTTTGATTCAGATAGTGTATAGATGAAAGTCCTGAGGTTGGGGGTGTTTTATTATTAAAAAAAAAATTATTTTCCCAAGCCACATGTGTTACAACAGATAACAGGGAGGAATAGAAGGTATTATTCTTCTCCTTGGATGTGCCAGGGTGCTGACATCCTCCTTTACTGACAGTCTGTCCCCCTGGAAACATTTCAAACTTAAATCTTAAAACTACTTAGGATTCTTACTACAGGATAAAAAGGAAGGAGAGCAGAAAATGCTGTATCATCCATGTGAAACATAATTCCTGGAGTTTTTGGGTAAAATCCAATCTTGGACATACCATTTTTATAAAGTTCTATTCTATTGCTTGAAAAATATCTATATGTGCATATATAAACACTCTAATGCATATAATCTTCAGTGGCTCTAAATAGCATTTGCCAGAGACAACTCTAGTGGATTATTATTTTTTAGCTAAATGAAGCTGAAACTTGTGGAGGATTCAGAAGGTTATGTTTTGAATTCGGTACCAGAAGGCCAAGAATGGTTGAAGACATTTTGGTATGGATTAACATCTTCATTTAGAGAAGTCTTGAGACAATTGTGGTGTCTAAGCCATCATTTTAACTTTGTTTTTAAACCTCCTCATCTGTAAACAATAGTTAAGTTGTTGTTAATCAACACTGAAAGCTAAATAATACACTTTCTAAAGCTGGTTTTGAGTTTGTCAAAACTGGCACTGTTTTTGTAGCACCTGTGCTGAGGAAACTGATCTTCTGTATTTAATTTTTAAGGGAAATACATGCAGATGATGAATATTCTGAAACCGATTGCATTTGATGTGATCCACTTCATGTCCCAGCTCTTTGATTACTATCTGTATGCGGTCTATACGTTTTTTGGCCGAAATGACACGGTAGGTAGAAGCATTTTTCATTTTCAAGTATCACTGTACACACAGAATGAAAATACAGAGGAGATCTCTTTGCTTAAAATACTAAATAATTTGTAATCTCCAGAAAAATTAGTGGAAACGGAATGGATTTGAATGTAGGAGTAAAAAAAGGCTGATTAGATCAGCAATAAGGGAAGGAAGTACTGGGAGCATTATTGTTACTGAGACATTAATCGTATTATGTTTTGAGTAGATAGGTTCCCTATGCTTTTTTCCAGCACTAATGAAAAGGAGGAAAGACAGTATGAAATACCTAGAAGTAGTGGCAGAAAGTGAGTAGCAAAGGAGCAATCTGCAGAAGGAGGGTGGTTTGAGCCTAGACAGTATGAGGTGATTGAATTTTTCTGTATGTATTTCTCTAGCTTACATAAGAACAGCAAAAGTAGGAGAAAGGGGCCATGAAAGTTAACTAGTAACTCAAGTTTAAGAGATTTGAAAGATACTTTTTTAGTTCTAGTATTCTTCTGTCAAACTACTTGCATTAATGAAAAAAATACTTTTTGAGTGATCTTGTAGTTGAAATAAATGCTTGTTGGCAATGTCTTTACGTAACACAGATCAACTTTCAGTAGAATTGTCTTAATAGCTGCTTGTAAAAACAGTTTTCTCCTTTTCTTGGCTGCTAAATTGCTCCACAAGTAACAATATTGAAGGATTCCAAATCCATCATCATGTGTTGGCAAATTATAAGATTTTCAGACTCAACATATGGTTCTAAATGCTTTTGAACTGTTCTATTTGGCAGGACAAGTGTATTTGCAATTTGTGTTTACAAGATGGGTGGGATGTTTTTTGTTTTTGTTTTAGTTTGTGGTTTGGTTTGGAGTGTTTTGGGTTTTTTTTGCTAAGATAATTGATTTCCATTGGCTTACTTGCTCTGGCATTTACATTGTGTTGCATTTATTGTTATTTTTTTGCACCTCCTGTTTTGTGTTTCTAAAGCCCATACCGACTTCCTCACTCTGTGCTTCTAACAGAGAACTGCTCAGTGCTAGGCAGGTAAATGTTACAGCAGATGGGTGGTAAAACTGTGGTGTTTTTGTAGTGTGCCTAGTATTTGTTTTGACAGATTGTTTTCCATCGGAAACACAATGCTTACAAGGGTTTATGATTGTAATAAACCCTCTTGTAATGCTGCTTAAATGTCCTCACTCCCCCCAGTGTTTCTAAACTTTTAGAAAGTAGAGATGGGTGATGGTATGTGATTTAGACCACTCAAAGTGTTCCTGTCTTATTTTTATTTAGAAAATCGTGTCAAATGGGATTCTCAGAGTATGCTGGTATAACTTCCTTAAATGTTTAAAATTATTTGTGGATATTGTGGTTATGTTGTATATGTGGGTTAGTACAAGAGTGATTGATTATACAGAGTTCATTGCCAGTTCAGTGAAAACCAGGGATTTAAAATGTGCGTGCTGAGTTCTGTGTCTGTTCATGAAGCTGTCATTGCTCTTTCCAGATCTCTTTAGAATCGTTATGCTATGTAGTCAGTATTTAGCTTTCTTCACTGCCAAAAATTAAGCATGTTTGTAACCAGAATTGCTCTTTCAAAACCTTTTTTATTTGTGGGATGCAAATTAAGCCTGTCTTATCTCAAATTATGGAGCAACACAGAATAAAATTTAAAGGAATTGCCTGTATTTAATATTTACTCACTAAAGTGTAAGACATTAATGAACATGCCATGAAAATAGTCTTCCTCAGCAGGAAAAAATGGAAGTGAATTTTCTTTTTTTGACAGAACATTACACTAATTTGTAAACTTTTTTTTTTAATAACTACAAGGGGTTATGTAAAATTGGTGATTAATAGAATTATTCTTCAAATTATTTAATGCTCTGCTTACTAGTCTTACTAGATCATTAATTTGTGGAATTTAGAAATCTATAGTTTTGCATATAGAAACAGCAAAACCTTGTATGAAGTGAATTGGATGTACTGATGTGTGACATGTTTGGCGTGAAGTCATGAGGTTCTGTCCTTGTGGAAAAATTCTGAGCAGCAATTATTTTGGGGTTTTTTTTCTTTGCTTCTTGTTTGTCTTCCTCCCTCATACATATGGATACACAATTCTGACTTCAGGGTGTAGCTGCTTGCCTGGTAAATCTGGAGTACTGTAAACATGCAGTGTTTCATGGAAATTTAAGGGCTTTTTTACGTTTGTTTTCATTCAGATAGGTTTCCAATATGAAATTACCATTTTCTAGAAAGAAATGTATCATTATAGAATAAATAAGTAGAAGCTACTGATAGCCATTGAAAGCTAGCAATTGAAAGGCAGAAGGAGAAAGAATTAGTGGTAGATTTGATTGTGCAAATTCCTTAAAATTTAATGGCTGAAATTTGGAAATATATTTTTAATAAATGTGGGGTTTTTTCCTCTGAGCAGGATTTTTTTTTTTCTGTTTGTTCCCACCTTAACAAAGGGAATAGTCAGTTTTGAATTTGTAGTCCTTAAGTCCATGTCTTGAAAAAGTGCTAATGATGTCAAGAAGGGAAAAAAGATAATATGGAGAATTACAGATGGGTTTCTTAGAAAAAAGCTTATTTTCTTTTTCACCCATACACCTGCAAAATCAAAGGCAGATTAAAACTGATGCTCCTATAGTAAGTATTTGAAGAAAAATAGAAATTATTTCTGTAAAAATGGTTACTTTGCTTGCAATGAAATAAAAGCATGAACACTTCTATTTATCACTTTATCAAGTGTGGACATGTCTCCTAGATCAGGTTTTAGATTTCATCAGAGTGTACTTCCAGTGAGAATTCAACTCAGATGTAAATTGTCATTTAGTATATAGAAGGATTGGGGCAGATGGACTTAAGTCAGAATCTTTAGATACAGTAAATGGGGTCCTAAATTATACCTGTTTGTATTCAAAAGGAGAGGAGGAGGTTGCATGAATTCAAATACTTCCTTCCCTGATTCAGCCCACTGAAAGGAAGTCAAATAACAGTGCTCTAAATATTGTTCAGCAAATTGCCTTTTGGTGTGAATCACATACCAGAACTGTATTCAGATCCTTCCAAGTTGTTGACTTGAATGTGTGTTACTTTCATGTCCTGTTTCCACTTTCTTTGTTGTGTTAGTTTGTTGCATTTTTTTATTAAAAGTAGATGACAATTAGTTACAATAATTATGCATGTCAGATCAGACCCTCAGCTGGTATAATCCATTGCACTTAGCAGGAAATCTGTGCAGCTGTATATATGAGTGTCTGTATATATAAATATAATATATATATAGTGTAGGTATATATATATAACTGTATATATCCCAGCTGAGCCTCTGCCCCATACACTTCTGAGCCATGAACATGAAGATGGCACATTTTGGAGATAGATCTTTATAGACATTAAGTAATAATGGCTGTTTTATAAAGACCAGTGGCTATAACTTTTACATATGCAAGATACATATTTGATAATTACAAGAGATTTTATGGCCAGAAAGGGGAGTGAAAACCATTTCATTTGGGTGTGGTGTGAATGCAAGGCTTGGAGGGGACATTGTGGTGCACCCTCCTGGGCTCATCACCCAAATGAGAAAATGTAGAGTCCTGCAGCCAAATACAGAATTACAACAATAAAAGATACCGGATGTTTTATTGGTATGAATGATACACTGTCATCTTCATGAAAGATACTTAGGTCATTCTTCACACCAGTGCAGTGCTGCGTGCTGTGACCTCCGTTGATTTTCTTTTCATTTTGTTTGGTTGTGATTCTGTGCTAAAATTTTAATGTAAGTAAGTTGTAGATAGTCTTTACAAACTTAAGTTTTGCTTTATAGCTTTAAAGTTTAAACCAATGAGATTTCCTTTCCCAACGTAAGTAGAATGTATTTCTTCCAGTTTGAATCAACAGGACTGGGCCTCAGTAGCAGCAGATTACGCACCACACTGAACAGAATCCAGGAGAGTCTGATTGATCTGGTAAGTACCTGGATTTTGCTAATGCTCATTGGGATATAAGTCTATGTATGAAATTCAGGAATTATATTTCATTGTGGCTTTTTGATTTTTTTTTTTTCTCCTCTTTTCACATTCAGTGTCTGTAATAACAAAGGCTTAGTTTCATGATGTAGAGGTCATTATTGTATGAAATCACTTGTTTCTAATGTACAACAAAGCTAATTAAATAGATTTTGCTAGATGTAACGAGATTCTTTATTTAAATCTTCTACTATGGTTCGTGTAATAAAGAGAGACAGTCAGTATTATCCTTACTAAGACATTTTTTAAAAGGAAATGAATGACTCATTTATCTTCAGTTAAAGAGCAGCAAAACTTTAGGATAGTAAGCTATCCTAAAGATTATTCATCTTTCAAGATAATAGAGGTAGTATACTAAGTCCTTCCTTAATATTGGGGAACTTTCCGTGATGTATTTTTTACATTATATCCCATCAGTCATTTCATTACTTACTTTCAAGATATGAAAAGTAAATATGGTGCTTGTGTCACACTGCCAGTAGATTGCTATCCTTCATAGGAGGATCGTAAAGGAAACTATAGACAGATTTTTGTGTACTCAACTGAACTGAAGGGTTCATAAAGAACTATTGCTAAAAACTACACCAGAAATGGAAATTTGAAGTTCTCATTTTCCATCTAAATATAAAACCCTTGAAACATTGTGAAGAAATTTCCTAAGGGAAATACCGTAAATGGCTTCTATAGTAGTTAATACCATGGATGCTAAGGAAGGTTTTATTTTCTGAAGCTTCTATCTTAGAAAGAAGAAAAAGATGTTCTGCTCTGAATTTCACAAGGACTTGACACTCCACAGAAATGTACTCTATGCCTTTTTAATTCCATGAAGCTTTTTATTGAATCCTAAACTGTTCGCTCAGAGAAGCATTGTAAAGGGTTTTGGGGCCATTGCTTATACAGTCAGTAGAGGTACTATAAGGTCGCTAATAACCCTAGGCTTCTGTAAAACAAAAAATGGCTAGTCTTCTTGATATTTTTATCAAAGGCAGTGTATTCAGAAAGAAAAATTAATTCTAGGAATAATTTGCAAATGAATCAGTTAAAGATTATGGAAAAATGGCAAGTTGTGGAATTAATTTTTTTAATTTACTCTGTAGTGATGGTTCCTGACAGTGCTTTACAGACTTCATTTTTTTTTAGCAGTTGAAATAATTAAAAAACAAACAAACAAACAACAAAAAATCTGGGAGTAAAATGGATAAATGACAGCAGTTAGATTTCTTCCTCAATCATTAATAGTACTGTAACAGATAATGTTATTGCCAATTGAAATTAATAGCTACGTTCAAGGTAAGATTTGAAAGAAGAAAGAAATCTTAGCTAACTGCTATTAACTTAAAGACATTCCATGAGATTTATTAGTATCCTATGAACTTACACTGATCTTGTACTATAAATGGATATTTTTCACTTTTTGATTTATGAGGAAGCAAAAGTCTCTATTTTTGTTTATTGTTTGCTTATTTTTAAGAGTTTGTGAAAATCAAGGTTAATTTTTATTGTTTCATTAAAAGGGTGTTTCTCAGGACTGTATGGATGGTTCTGAACTGCTCAAGGGATTCTCCTGTCTTATTTTAGATTTTTGCAAATTGCTTTCTGAAAATATTTGTGTTGTGGTGTTCAGTCCCAAGGCCTGTTGAGAATTTAAGGTTTTTGCCTTATCTTCTATCCATGGAAACTTAAGGGCGTAATTTCTGTCACATTTCAGTTCCTGGTGGCAGCATTAATATTTTATTTTCATAAAGATAGTCTGAATCTGCCAGTTCTGAGTCTGTGAGAAAAGCTTGGCCGGACTTGCATGTAGATCAGAATAATTTCACAGAATTGTCAATGTCTGTGAAGATTGAGCTACATGATATATATCAAGATGCTTCAGTTAATTTAGACTGGATCATTCCTAGCTTTCCTCTTGGACTTTCTCCATTCCTTTTTTTGAGATATCAGTGGCTGTAGGCCTCTTTACTCAATATTTATTGTCATGAGTTAGAGGAATAATTGGAGGATTTAGTGACCACCCCCTCCAGCTATGTGTAGAATTCTGGTAGTTTCTGTTTGGGATTGAATTAATGCTATCTAGTTTATAACAAATACCTTTTTTAAGAATACTACTTTGATTGCTATTCAGCTGAATTTTAAGCTTCCTTTGTGAAGGAAAAAGTGATGTGGAATGGGAGTTCCACTTCTGGCAAGGTAAAGCACTAAGTGTTCTTTTTTCCATTTATGTAGCATGTTCAGTATGAAGAATATGGAGGTCAATTGGAGGCATTTCCTGTAACTCCTTTTGGAGCTGCTCTGTTTTCCCATTATTACATTGCAAGAAGTTTCTGTCCTTTAATATATACTGTACTTAGAGTATACTAACCATACTTTAGAAAAGAAGTACTACCCTGGTTTTTATTTGGACCACTGAGAGACTAAGTTAAATTTCTGTCTTGTGGCCAGTGAGCAAAAGGCTGCAGCAGTTTGAAGCGCTTCCTTTAGTCCTCCCTCCACCCTTCTCATGCATCACATGCCTCCTGCTTCTGCTGGAGGTCCTTGTCACCTCTGAGCAGCATTCAATAGATGAATCACTTCTCCACTGTTTTGCAGTCGAATATTTCATAGCAAAACCAGCTGTACTTTTTAAATTGCAGCACGTCCTCCTGCATTTTAGATTAATGCTTTAGACAATGAACAGGAAATAGCTGAGATGCGAACATGCGTTTAGTCCTGTTAACTCCTTTGCAAGGCAGTAGTGTGACACCTCAGCTGTCAGTATGCCACTCCTACACTGATAAATGATAATCCGCATTATAGTAAACAAAACCACCAAACAATAAACAATGACCAAAACTCTCCACTTCAGTTGGTGGTAAATGTGCTCCTGCTGGTTGTAATTGTGATACAAAAGCAGTTTTAATTTGGACTTAAAAAAAAATTTTGGATGTTCTGTATGATGTAATGAAAATGACTAGTGATGAAGGACTTTATGATGACAGTGGTGAAAAAGATTTAACTCTTTACAACTGAGCAAGCATGTTCTTAAAGCACTACTGCTTTAGATATGCTTCCAATTTCAAACTGTTACAAATATAATAATGAAGTCCAATTATAGCTCTTTTTAATCTCTGCACTGCTAATACAGATACTGGTTTAAGTATGATCTGAAAATTCTTTTGATAAATATATAAGTTTAGTTAAATAAAAGGGGCCTAACAATTAGCAAAACTTTATTTGCTTTCTTATAGTAAGTTATGTGGAAGTGTGCTGGCAGCTTGCAGTGGTTGAGTAAGCAGTTTTCTGTTTATAATCTACTTGTCTTTGCCTTAAAGAAATACCTTTAGGCTAAGTTAAAATTATAAAAAAATTTATGCACTTTGAATATTTGTTTTAAAGTAATTTGGGGTCCAGTTTAATTTCTGAGAGTTAAGAGAACAGTATGACTTTAAAAGATTTATTTGGCTACACTGTGTTGAACTCCCTATGTGTAACAACTCCATAGTCAGGTCTTTTGCACGGCTGGCACAAAATCGCTTTCATACAAATTTCTGCTATGCCGCAGCTTCTGAGTTAATAATTTGGATCCTCCAGAAGTAGCACTCTATAAACACTACTCCTTCATATGAGCAGATTATATTAAAAAGGAAACATAGAAAGAGAAGAGTGAAAAGGGGATGAAGAAGTGCTGTTCTTTCAGCCTCACTCAGATGTGGTTTAGATTAGGCTAAATACATCAAAACAAGTCCCTGTTATATCTCCTCACTGGCAGGTTCCAAGTTGGATGTGTAGAGGTACCTACACACATTTTGTCCTTGTGTTTGTAATTTCTAACAGGAATGTGTTTTTATACAATAATGATGTCTGCATTAGTTCACTGAGACCTGTAAGCCCCCAAGTACAAGGCATCAATCAGTTTGATATATGATCTCTGGTAATTGCTGCTTTGGAAGGAAAATGCCTACTTCCGATTCCTTGCTTTTTCTGTTTTTAAGCAGCTTCCTTATTGTCGTAAAATGTAATGTGGTTGTGATCCTGCCATTGCCAAGATGTTGTTTGTGTATGTCCTGTGTATGTAAACAGCTACTCTGAGTGATATTGCTGTATTCAAAAGAGATTTGGGGGGCAAATAATCATGAAATATTCATAAAGTCATTGCAAGCAGGTTTGCTCAAGCAAAACTGAAATTTAGAATAAAGTATCTTAGAGTTACTGTGCCTTACAGCAATAGAAAATAAATCACTGCAGTAAAGTGTCTAAGCATTGCAATGCAATGCATAGAAGAGTAGATGGAAGGAATTACTGATACAAATGAGTCTTGGTCAATGTATTTTAGAATCTGTCTTTACTTTGGCTTTTGGGCTCTTTCCCCAGAAAGTATATGTCTTTTGGCAGTCAGGTTAGAGATTGGTGGTGCAGAGATGAAAAATGTAGATTTTTCAGCTGTACAAATAAGATAAGGATTGGTAGGAACAACTTTTTTTCTTCATGCCTGGCTTCTCATCCCATTCTGGCTTTGACCCTTTGATCTGTGGAATGGTAAAATTCAGTTATGTTAGTCGCAGTGCTGGAATCAAACAGTTGTGATATTTTAAGTAAAACCAATCACAGTCCTGCAAAGTGCCCTGTTATGTGTGTTTTGGCAAAATACTAATGGCAAGCTCTGGAGAGTGTTGTCTGTGTAATCGTTTACCTGACATGGCTGTGCCTAGCACAGGAGGCAGCTCCTAACGGGCATAGCTAAGGTCCGCAATGAATTGCTAGTTGTGATTCTTGGTGAGGTTTTGTTTGGCTGAAGATAACTTCTGCAACACTTCTAATCCATGCTTGGTCTCTGGCTGCTTAAAAGGAAGAAAAAATCATGAAGAAAAAAAGAAAACACAGTTTGTAGTTTCTCTCTTTCCCTTCTTGAAAAGATTTCTAAATGTGCATAATGACAATGTTTAAGATGTGTGAATTTCTTGTCAAGGTAGGAGAACTCTGTGTATACATAGTTTTACATGACAATCACTTTGAAATTATGCTAGGACTTCTGCAGGTGTTTTCCTTCCTCACATTATTCATTTAGAGTTCTTTATACAGCTGTCTCAGTTTGAAGACAGGTGTCTGCTAA
>VZTX01011777.1:176513-219362 GCA_013400915.1 Pardalotus punctatus
TTTTTTTTTTTTTAATGGCATAGTTAGTGACTCATTTTCTCAGCTGCCCATCAGCACACAGTGGTTCCTGATAGAGGCATTGTTGTATTGGTTGAGACAAGATAGTAAATAAACTTTCTGACTCGTAATTTTTTTATGCAAACAGTCTGCCATTTAACTTTGAACATTAAAAAATAAAAGAAATGCAAAGATCCCAGAAGTTTCAGTGCAAACTTTATTGACCTCTTTTACTGAAGTCAGTGGGACTGACCCAGCTGAGGTCTGGGATATGCTTGTTTCGTGACAAAGAGCGTGGAGGATCCACATTCTTGGAATCAGAACCTCATGCCTGGTCTGAGGTGGTGCTGATCAATTCAGCCCTGGGGCCAATGTGAAATATGTGTGCGGTAAGTGATGGGAAGCTTGGGGATCCCTTGCATGGCTCTTCAGTAGTGCTGTAAGATTATCACTTGCGTGCAAAGGATTGTAAATAATAGAAAATTAATAGCATGGTTTCTCAGGATGGTTTGTTGTTTGGTTTTTAAAGATCTGCTTTCTTAAAGTCTGTAGAATGGTGATCATTGTAGTAGCATTGTAGTTATCCTGTTTCATGTAAGCATTTGGGGTTAGTCTGCTTTTTCCTCATCCATCAACACACATCAAGTTCTCGGTAATAGTGTTGGTACGTCACAGCTGCTGTAGACTGTTCTACTGCCAGAACCTTCTCAGACAGTACAGTTTTGTCCATGCCTTTTGAACCCCACTTACTCCTTTAAGATCGGGATTTCTTCAGTAGCATTTAGTTACTGCAAAATCAAACCTAAAATTTTTTCTATTGTGTGTATATTAAATCAAAGCAATTCTAAAACTGAAGTCTTGTGCAGAGTATTAGGCCAGAAGAAGTGAAAGATTTGAAAGATTATTGGTTATAAAGGTGATCTTCAGAACTTTGTGTGCTGGGAACAGGTTTGGAGTTTCCTGGTTTTTGTTTAAAGTTAGTGAAAGTGGAGGACTGTAATTAACTGTCAACTATTTCACCATAACTGGCAGATAATCTTTCACTTCACTCGTAAGTTCTTTTGGATAACTGAAATAAAAGTGTTTATGTTCTCACAATGAGACCGTCCCTGTAAGAATCTCTCTCTTGCAAACTGAATGTCAAATTTTTAACTTAGATAATTAGCTTATGTAGTTTATACTTCTGATTTAGGTAATTACTTTCTAGTCTCCTCTTCCGATAAAGATGGAAGGCTTAACAGAGGTTTGCCACTGGGTTCAGCCAAATTATTGAAATGAAAATATTCTGTTGTTACAGATGACATTTTTAGAGGAAGAGATTGAAGGAGAGATTGTTCCTTATACAGATTTTATTTTTCTACCTGGTCATTCAAAATTTACTTTTTGGGAGTAAACAAATGCTAAAGTAAAATACCCTGCAGTTCAACGATATCATGCTCCCATCCATCTGATACCTGTTATATGCTAATACATACCTTTTTGTTGTAAAAACATGTTCCACATGAATTTTAATTCAGCTCTAGGTATCTTGTAAAGATACTTTCCAAAGCAGACGCTGTAGCTCTTACTTCTGTTATAAGCAACCCTTGCATAGGAAAAGCAGTCTTAAGCCTGCTTTAACACTTCATCCTGATATTTTCAGGCCTTTATAGCAAAGCAGCTTTTATAAATAATTGCTAGTTGGCTATGCCTATCATGTATAACACTAGAAAACTCAGTTATTTTCCTATGACAGTATAAGGAAATTAGACTAAGACTGGAGAAAATCTGATAGGTAAGACGTGCTGTAAGGTGTCTGCAGGCAATGCTGTTTAACCTGTCCTGCTGTGCCTGCTACAGTTCATTTGGTTATTGTTCAGATAAGTCTGGTGCTTTTAATATTTTTTTTTTTCAATTTTTTTAACACTTTGGGTTTTTTTCTGTTTGGCAAGGAAGGAGAAGAGCGTGCTGTAGTTTGTATCAGTTCCATGTATGCCCTGAAATTATTTTATCAAATCTATTTTATCCAGTTTTCTTACAGGGATGTTGTGTGGGCTGTGGTATATCTTTGACATATCACAGTTCTGCTGGATCAGCAAGACCTGCTAGGCTGATGCAGGGAAAAGCTAAACAAGTTTATTCTGCTTTAGTATTGCTCTCTGCATGCTTAATGCTGGGTGCTACAATATGTTCTCAGTGTAACTTGACATTTCTTGAAATTAAAGTTTGGCTGGCTGCTATATAATTTTCTGGCTTCTACTCCCTTCCTCTTCCTCTAGAGGTTGGCAGTTTTACAGGGCTCTACCTGTTTCCTGTGGTATTCAATGGGAATCTCCAGCAACAGACATTGTCTTGCAGATTTTTTTCATTACTGGAAGGGTTAACTTTAACAAGTCCAGTACATTGAAAAACATCTGATTTCTTTAAATAGTCTCTAGCCTTTTTTCCTGTTCCAGCCTGTATGTTTTGCCCCTTTATTCCTGCTTTCAGTAATTTGATCATTTCTGTTAATGAAGGCAGGAGGAAAAAGCACATGCATTGCTGAGGCCCTTTCAGAGTGATCTTGTGCTTGTTTTGGGGTATTGGCACACTGGCTGTGTCCTTTTTGCTATCAACATGCTTTTGCAGTACAGCTTTTTAGAGCAAATTAGGGGAATGAAATGCTCATGGTGTTTGGCCAGTATATTTGAACCAGAGTTTGACTCCCTAGCTGAAGCCTAGCATATCTTTGACTTAGCCAGTTCTTATGTACCTTTAATGTTCTTCAGATGCAACACAATTTTGACATTTAAAAGATTCATGGGAAGCAGGCAGGAAGACAAAATTGTTTAAAATGTACCTGAAGTGTCAGGCAACTTCAAAGTGTGATAAATAGAAAATGAAGTCTTCATAATATTTAGTTTTTACATAATTTGTAATTAGTAATTGAAAGAAAGAAAGCTGCTTAAGTGCTTACTGCTGATACTCTTCCCCCAGCTCTGTCACTCACTGTCTCTCCTAAGAAGAGAGCATTGTTTGGTAGACTGTGGGTTTGGCTATTTTTGTCCTATGTAAATACCTCAAAGCTTCTCTTTTTATTTTGTTTTGTTTTCATCTGGGCTTTTGAGAATGGAATGAAGTGAAAAAAGAAAAAGAGAGGGCAGATAAAGGGGGAATTTTAATATTTAATCAATGTTGTCTTTGGCTTAATGTTTTTAGAGAATTGACTGTTGTGCCTAGGTGATTAGATGTCATTGCCCATCTGCAGTAAACCTGTGGATGTGCTCAAGAAGTACCTTACAGCTCTCTGGAAGAGGTTGCATGAGCTTTAGCAAATATCCAGGCCTTTTGCCTTGCTTATCCATTCTGATAGACGCAGCAGAATGCAAACTTCATAGTACTGCGGATCATCTAGACAGTTTAATTGCAGATTTATCTGACTGAATGTGAACACAGAGCAAAGAAAATTAATTTTTCAAATAACATAACATTATGGCTAGCCTTTGTAATTGTTCCTGTGCTCAGTGCAACTGTATCTGATCACATTTGCCTTAACCTTGTTTTAGAAGTTTTATCTTCTGCTCGTTGATGTATTTTTCTGTGAGATCTTTCGGCGCTACAAATGATGTGTTGATGGTATTGCTCAGTCAGCAGTCCTTGTTTTTCTTGTCAGAATTTCTGTGGGGAACTATCAGGGTTCCCTGCTTTATTGGCTTTTTACGTCTGTAACCCTACTGCAATATTTTTTTTATAAGTCTGAAGATACTTCCTCACCCTTGTTAGTGAGAACTCTGCTTTCCCAGTCTGTGCATTGTTCCATCTGCCATAGCACATTTTTATGTTTGTGTTTGACATCTCTGGAGATGCAGAACTGAAAGAGCCTTTCTGATTTAGCAAATCCACCTCCCTATTGCCTTGGGCTGTCACACCACAGGAGGAAACTGTCAACTGAAATCCAATAGAGTTAAAGTGGAACTTGTGAATTTTTGTTCCTCCACACCTCCAACCACTTCTAACAGCTCGGACGCTATTATCTTCTCAGTTGTCTTATATTCTTAATGTCACTTTTGTTTTGGCTTTCATCCAAGCTGTAAACACATTCTGATGCTGCTTTGTCTATAGCAGCAAAGTTTTGATCTTTCTGTTCATCCTGTATCACTTAAATACTTACCAGGTCCTTGCACATTTTGACATAACCAATTTTCACCTGCCCTACCTTTAATTGCTGCAGTATAACCACAATGGGTCTTTCAGATGTTTTGCTATCAAAATAATCACCCTGTTGGTTTTCCACTTTCCACCCGGTCACGTGCAATACTTTTTCTCTTGGCTTTTCAAGGTCTGCAGTGAAATACTCCTCTTTGTCTCAATCCTGACATATAGAATGAGTGACACCACTACTGAGTTCAATCAGTGTTTCAGGTGCTCACTGATGTCCTCTTCTCCTTAGGCAAAACTGTCTGAAAAAACCCTGTGTATAGCAATTACTCTATTTCAGGTCACTTCTCACAGTTCTCTGCTGTGAAGCCCAGAAGAAATTCATGGTTACTGTTGTGGTTAGCTTGAGTCCATATTTCTCCTTCCTTCTTCAGTTACTTCCCTGCAATTTCTTCTATTTATATTTATATCTCTAGTTGAAACAAACAAACAATTCACAAACTTGAAAGCTGCTTTTTTTCATTGTGTTATTTTTGGCTTTATCTGTTTCCGTTTTTTACAGCAATTTGAGAATTACACTAATTTGGTTTTTTGAGCCCAACCATAAGTGTTATGTTTAAGCATTATTGTTGTCATATTGGTTGTTCATACACTGCTTAGAGCAGCCATGCTGGGCTGCTGATCTTACTTTTGTAGAAGCTATTTTTTCCACTACTTTGTCACTGTGTTTTTGTTATTTGATTTCATTCCATAATTCAGGTTGATACGTTGTAGCATGTGTAGACTGTAGATTCTAGCCACAGAGTTTCTATCCTCAGGGTCTTGAAAGGCTCTTATTAAATCAGTGCCATATCAAGCCTGTCTTCTTACCTGTTCTGGGTGCTGTATTACCTTTACTTCATAGCATGTCTCATCTTTTTGTGGCCTGTGTGTAAGCATGGTGCGAATAATTAATCCAAGCCAGCCAGAACTGTGTTTATGTTTTCATGTTTTCATGCCTGGAAGTGGTTTGGGGAAATAGCCCCAGCTTCAGAGGGTGTCCATTTATACACCTGCTCTGAGAATTTCTTCCTTCTGTAATTCCTCTTCCAGCTGTAACCTGTACTTAGATTCCTTGAATTATTCCTCTATTTTTTTCCTTTAATTTTGCAACAAGGCGCTGGTATAACCTGTTTCTCACTACAGATTCTGTTGCTTTGCTGTGAATATTTTCTTGCTTTCTAGCATCAAAATGTGTGCAGGATAGAAGTTTGCATGGAATGGTAGCTTGATTGAGAACATCGATTGTATTTTACCTAAGTTAGCCACAGGTCAATCTAAGCATTAAAGCCCATGCATAAGTAACATTCCTTTGATATGTCTCTTTATTTGGTTGCTGTCAGATTGAAGGTACTCTCTCCAAGGGTGACATCCTTGCGGGTTTTGTGGGGTTTCATTTGTTTAATTCTTTGTTTCAGGAGGTGTCTGCTGACCCTTCAGGAACTCTCACAGCTGCTGAAGAGAGAAAAGAGAAGGTGCCAAGCCCACATCTCAGTCATCTCGTAGTTTTGACATCCGGCAATTCGCTATATGGTTTGGCAGAGAGAGTGGTGGCCACAGAATCCTTGTAGGTTGTTTACTGTACACACTGTATTTGCGATCACTGAAAGTTATTGGTTGTTTAAGAAATTGTGGTTACAAGACAAAGCCTGCTTGACAGGTCAAAAATTCATACCTCTTGATGTGATTTTAAATATGAGTGATATAGGTAATTTCTTTTTTTAAAGGTACTGGGGTCTGATTCTTTGGTCTAGCAACTGGCAAGCACAAGCAGTCCAATTTTACTGCAGATGATCTAGTAATTTGTGACAGTAAAAAGGCCAAATCTAACAGGGAAAACAAATTTAAAAAGGCTAATGGGAATATTTAATCTGTGTGGTTCATTTTTGCCTTACATTAAATACTTGGCTCAGAACTGCTTAGTTCATGTCGGTTTGGCTTGAATTACCATGTTCTTTGCAATGGGTAGAAATGTGCCTGTGTCACACCACAGGAGAAGAAGAGATATAACCAGCAATTAATGCAAATGGTACAAAGTGATTTTTATTTGATAAGAATAATAGTAAGAGTCAGATAGGAATGACTTTTTGCCCACACGAGATGACAGTTAAAGATTAGATGTTAATTATAAAAAGTTTTCTTCATTTATGCTTATTTAGAATTGTATTTCCTTCTTATGTTGTTATTAACACATTCTACCCTTGAGAAGGAATATGAGATCAAATTCTATCTTATAGATTCACTAGTATAAAATTAATTAGGAATTTTTATTAAAAATTCAGACACAGATTTATTAATATTGGTGTTGACTGTACTGCAGTGGAAATTGTGTGACTTTTGGTCGCTGACTTTACTAGACCTTGGCTCAGACTTTTGCAGCATATACTCAGTAAAATAGAACTATGAATTGTTGATATTCAAGCCTTAGTATTGTTATTCAAGTATTTTCTGGTTTGCAAGTATATTTTAAAATTGTCAGAATTGAGAATGCTAGTTGATGTACTGGCATGCGACTGATATGGTTCTTCTCGGGACCAATTTTCCAAGGTTGCATATTGTTATTGCCAAATATGTCAGCTGTAGAGTAAAAATTGTAAAGAGACATGCCAAATGTTGCACTTAGTTCACAGTAAATTTTCTTTGCGTTCAAAGGGTGTTTCTGGCTGAGCAGTTTGAATTTCTCCAGCCTCATCTTGATGCAGTGATGCCAGCTGCCAAGAAGCCTTTTCTTCAGCAGTTCTATTCTCAGGTCAGAATTGTGTAATTCGCAGCTGATTTTCGTACAGAAGATTTGAAACTTGTACATTATGGTGCAAACACTTGTATGTCAGTTATATATTGCTCCTAGTAGCCAGAAATTTACTGCATTTAATTTTATTTATATTCTATTTCAGACAGTGTCAACTGCCAGTGAACTACGTAAACCAGTTTATTGGATTGTTGCTGCTAAAGCCATTGATTATGAACAAATGCTGCTTCTCATGGCTAATGTGAAGTGGGATGTGAAGGAGATCATGTCACAGCACAATGTATATGTAGATGCTCTTTTAAAGGTGAATAATTTATGGGAAATTGGGTGCTAGAGTTTATATAAACACTAAATTGCTGTAATACTTCACTAAAATTGCTAAAGTGGCATGGCTAGGAGAATACAGCATCCTGACAAATGGGAAATTATTATGAGGAGTTCTGTCCAGAAGTTTCATTTTTCTTGCTTCTAAAGCACTGTTTTCAGTGATGATTTTTTGACAATGTGATGTGTGAAAGAGACCACAAAAGTATAATGAGTCTCATGTCTAAATCTTGAATGGTAGAGAAATGTGTAGTAAACAGAGTAACACTGAGGGAAATCCAGTGGCCAGAGATAGCCTTTGTTAAAAAAAACCCGAAAACACACTAAATTATTTCTGAATAATTTTGCTGATTGTCTTTGAGAAGTATCATAGAAGCTGTAGGTCAAATCAGCACCAATAATGATCATGCAGTGTCTAACTGAAGTTGCTGTATTTAGAAGTTAACATTTGAAAAGGATAGTAAAGGGAAGTTACTCACCCAACTTGTCAACTGTATTCAGTAGATGTCATTATACAATTGCCATGTCTTATGGCATACAGAACTAGTTCTTGGGACAAGCCCTTTCTCATTCTTTTATATATGCCTAAATAATGTTTCTAAAGGTCTTCAGAGGGAAGTTCTGGCAGAATTATGCTAATTAGTTATACTATATTAATTACTTATTCTTTTTGAAGAAACTGAAAGTTTTATTTTAAAGATGTGTGAAGTGTGAATCACAGAAAAAGCTACACATCTGTGTGGAATAGCAGTTTTGATAACACCTTTGTACTTTGTAGCTCTTTCTGCTTAAAAAAAAAATCAAAGCAAAGAAGGAAGAATTTGACAGAGGTTATATCATGGCACTGAATTTGACGGAATCTTTGTGATTGTCCTTGTTTATGCTGCCATGGCTTTTTGATATTATTTTGTGCTTAAAATAGTTGATCTCTGGGGCAAAACTTTTTCCTTCTGTGAATATGCAATTGCTGATGAATTTGTTTTAGGACAGTCAGGGCTAATACCATTTAAAACCAATTTTGGTCTCTCCATTCTATTGCTAGTACTAGTTGCTGCAAAAGCTTTTAGATAACTGCTAAGCAATGAGTGATTTTCTGGATACACTGGGACTCCAGGGATGTCAGATGCAAGCACAGTTTTTAAAGTAATAATCAACGACTTTCAGCCATGTGCACACATACACCAATTCTATATTCAGTCATAGTATGTTGGAAGCTGATGAAGTGGGGAAAAGAGGATTGTTGGAGAAATTGATTATCATGGAGCATCAGGCATCTTCAGAAAAATGAGTTGTATGCCAGTTAAACATGACATTGTGGTACCCTGTATCTTCTTGCCAAAATCATCTTTCAGAAAATTTGTGTTAAATGCCAGTTGGTTACTGAGATTCCCTTCTGATTTTCTTTGCTTACTAAATTTTGAGGGGGGTGTAAGAAAAAAAGGAAAAAAAACCCTAGATTAACAGCCTTGGAATGAAAGATCTTTGTTGGGCAAGTATGGTCTTAATGGACTGCACTGCAAACGGCTTTTGTTGGTTATACAGAGGAGTTCATTACCAGTCTGCTTGATATTGAAGTAATTTGATACCTTTTTAAAATGATAAAGGTTTTAATCATTGGCAGAGGACTCCTGTTTCACTTTTACTCAAAAAATCATTGCAGCAATAATTGCATTCAGTTATGACTAGTTTCTCACTCATATATTATCAGCTCAAATCCATCCAGGCCATTGATGGAAACAGGTGCCTTTCCTTAACCTGAATTGTTATCTAGTGCTGCAGTGTGGTCCTAAACTGTTAGATTTGGCCTCTTTCAGTGGGTGCTCTCAGCTCCTTCTAAAGCACTGAGGAGTTATCTAATGTGAAAGGTTGAAGAATGAAAAGTGGTTACAATATTTCTGATCTTCTCTTTGAAAGCTGATGGGGTAGGTATTTAGAGGGATAAAGAGATCATCAGTGGATTTTCTTCAGTGGCTGTATATTGACTTAAGTTAAATATGAGTTTAGGGACTGAGGCAATGAAAATAGCATTTGAAGGATAAGCTACTTGGTTCGTTTTCAGAGATGTAATTTTCACAGAGAACTACAGCTCTGGGGAATAGAGCAGCAGTTCCTTTGAAAAAAAATCAGAGGTAATGTTGTGAGTGATATACTAGGAAGTGATATGTTTCCTACTTTACACATTGAGCTTATCTCTACAATTTGTGCCTGTTAAGCCTCTCTGCTTTGCTCTTATTTTTCAATATTCTCTTTCATGTGCATTTCTAATTGTTGCTGTTGTTGGATGTATAGAGTATGATCCATTTTATGCTAAAGGAATAAACATCTCTTATGTTTTACCAGGAATTTGAAGAATTTAACAGAAGGTTGAATGATGTCTCTAAGAGAGTCCGTATCCCACTGCCAGTCTCCAACATCCTTTGGGAGCACTGCATACGCTTGGCCAATAGAACACTTGTGGAAGGGTAAGCATTTATAAATGTCTTGATTTTGGGTAAGTATGTCTATAGTGATAATATTTATTGTATAGAGTTAAAAGTTTTAATTCTATAGTGTCCTTGTGAGTTCATGTGCTTTTGGGGATCCTAAAAATTATAAATCCTTAACATACTCCTTAGCAGTTTTTTCACAGAGTCTGGTGCAAAACTAAGCCTAAAGGGGGTGGTCTTGTTCCTAGATACTGCTGAGGAATGCCACTGAATATTTTACTGAAGCATTTGAAAATATGGTACTCATTCAAAGAAACTCCTGTATGAAAATTATAATTTCCCAGCAGAGCAAAGAAGGAAGTTAAAGTGTAATTGTTGCTACTTCTATGGTGATGCCGTCTATCTTTGCCGGGAAGAAAGATGGAGTTATCAATGCTATCAGTTATCTTAAAGTAGCCATGGAACATGATTTTCCCAAGTTTGTCAAGAACAGAGAGGTGTCTTAGTTGGCTTGGTCAACAGCGGCTCGCGCACCTTAGTCAGGAGCTGCTACACCTTGCTCATCCTTTTTTCTTTTAATTAGTGTCCCAGTCTTTTTAGATTCAATTTTGTAGCCTGAGTATTGTAGACTTTTCATCCACTGCATTTATTTTTATGTTTTTTTCCCCTTGCTACATATGTTTGGGCTCTTATCAGAACTTCTTCTGCATCACAGAGTATGTGCTGTCTTCCATTTCTTCTACATATGTTTCCGTATTTCTTTCCTGGTTATCTTTACCCTATTCACTCTCTACTACCTATTTTACTTCTTTCCATCCCACTCTCCTTCTGTCTGCTCTAAATTAGTACCTCAACAAAACACCCCTCTTCTCCAAGTGTTAGCTGCATATTGAGGATCATCAGCTTCCACTGCTTCCATAAAGTCATCGTTTTTTATCTCATGCCCATTTATTTTCATGCCATCATCCTTTTGCAGTCTCTTGAGAGATCAGTTTCATGTTCAGGGCAACTAAATCCATTCATGACCTCTCTCTGGCTTCTCAATTCCTTCATATGACATATGGCCTATGCAACTAGATTTCCTTTTTGAAAATTTATTTTCCACTTATCATCCCTCAAATAAAAGGAAGTAAAACAAAAGCATCTCTCTTCTCCTCATCCTGTTCCGCTTACCTTTCAAGTTGATAACATCAGTTGCTATTAACCTCCTCGACCTCAGCATTTGTGTTTGTTTTCAACTTATTTCCTTTTCTTACATCACATCCCATTCATCTTTTGTGGCTTCAGTGTTCATGAACCGTTTAATCCTTAGCTCTGAAGATCATCACTCATATGTCTTGCTCCATGCTGAGGTTTGATTCATGCTTGTGACTTACCATGAAATTTTGACCTTTATTTTTGCCTAAGCAGGGTGGACTAGGAATACTTTGCTGATATAATTTGTCCTATACCATTTCTGAGAGTGTAAAAAGTACTCATTATCATCTTCTTCCAAATATTTGCCTGTAATCTTTGATTCTTGGCCAGTTGTTTTATTTTTACATGTTTTGTAGATTATTTTCCCACTGTGGAAAGGGAAGGAAGGTATTCTGAATAGCTGACTCTCTGAAAACCTTCATAACTTCTTTTATCTCTGAATTCAATGAATATATGGAATTAAAAGCCATGAAGGAGATGTTTCTTATCCAGTCAACTGAAATTGCTGTCATCAGGCTCTTCACTGAATGAAGAATTATGTCCACTACAGTCGACTATATCTGTCTTTAAATTTTGTCCTTTGCTGTCTCCTAGTTCTGTGTTGTCTCCTGTTTCCCAGCTGGCTTCTTGAGCCAATTGAAAATCATCTTCTAGTCTTCTTTGAAGCTCTAGAGGACTTGTGCCTTGGTCCTCTCTCTTTTTCCTCTGTTACTTTTGCATTCTGCAAATTGTGAAATTTCTTCTTATACTTAACCTGACCTTGCTGTGTATCCAGTTTCCAGCTGCATGTTTCTACTGCCTCTTTTTTATCAGACCTGATAATCTAAGGACTGTATAATAATTAAGATCAACTTCATGAATCAATGGAAAATAGAGCTTGTTTTAGATTTGGTAGAGGGGAAGAGTGAAAACACTGAGACAGGGTTGTTACTTGTGGCAGCAACTGGTGGATGAGCTGGATTAAGTCTCTCAAGACCCTGTACACAGCTGAAATTTGCATTCTTAAGGGCATTACAGTGTAGTTTCCCTTGATCTTGACAAGTGCAGTTCCTTACCTGTTTGAAGAACTGCAAAGCTAGTTTTTCTCCTTTGTTGCCTGTCACCCCACTGTGATCCTTGCTAGTTTTACATGCCCTTAAGCTCATCTACTGTCTCCTCTAACCTGTCACTAATTTTCTGTCAGTCTATTCTCATTAAAACATCAACTTCTCACAGAGATGAGCCAGTGCTGCCACCCTTTATCCTCTGGTTGGTGTGGCTGTTTTTGAACAAATAGCTTGGTGTCTTTGATGCTCCCACTTGCTTCAGCAAGCTCCTGATGACCGTTCCTAAAGCTGCCATGGTACCTTTCAGACTCTAGTGGTCGCAATCACTTGAAACCGCTGTCCAGTGTGCTAATTAGCATTGGGTTAATTTTCTCTAACCTACTTGTCTTAAGTTGTTCAGTGTAGGATTTTTAGTGGCTTTTGAGAGAGGAGGGAGTGGTTTTTCTAAGTATCACTATGTTCAGTGGAGTTCTGTTCAATGACGGGGCTAAAATGTGTTATACTAATGCAAATAAAGCTCTGCAGCAGACATCCTAAGAGAAGTTCTTGTCTGCTTTTAACTTAAAACCATAATTCTGTTCCTCCTTAAGGTTCAAAAGACTAAGTTGAACAACTTTGAGAAGCAAAATTCATTTTTATTTCCTTCTAAGTTTTGCTTTCCACTGTTAATTTTTTTAGTTATGCCAATGTAAAGAAGTGCAGCAATGAAGGACGTGCCTTGATGCAACTGGACTTCCAACAGTTCTTAATGAAACTAGAAAAGTTAACAGACATTAGGCCTATTCCAGATAAAGAATTTGTGGAGACCTACATTAAAGCATACTACCTGACAGAAAATGACATGGAATGCTGGATAAAAGAACATAGGGTAAGAATTAAATTTGCATTCTTTTACTGTCTATTGAGAAAATTAACCATGATGATGAAAACATGCTAACAACTGTAAATAATCAATCCTTCTATGTGTTAAAAATGCATATAAGCACATATATGTATTTTTTATTTATTATAATAAAATCTATATAGGAAGCAGTATAAATATAAATGTATGTGTACATGTAGATGTTCATTTTTATCATATGATGTTAGTGTGTGTTTGAACTAGTTCAACGTCTGATGTCTGGAGAGGACAGTCACACCTGCCTATTGTTTCAAAAAATGTAGAGCATTAGTGTGAACGGAAATTGAAAACACTTGTGAGCTGTTCAGAGTATGCCAAAGTGCACAACTTGATCATCAAGAATTATGGTTTGTACATGGTTAATACAAACACACCAAGTTTTGTATTTCCTTTAGGAGCAGATTGCTTGAACTGAGTTGTAAGGCACAAGGGAGAAGAGCCATTGCTATTTCTTTCTTCATTTAATAATGCTTAATCAATATTAACATTTCTTGCTAAGTCTTTAATTGTGTTTTGAAAACATTCAGATACTTTCACTATAGCATGAACTAACAGTTATAACAGGTCTGTGTAAGTAATAGTCACATGCTATTGGAGGTACTCACTCATCTTGGAAGTAAAAAGATCTTTAAAGTGGAGCACTTGAAATCTGTATTTTGGGATTACTTTCAATCTCACTAGAAATGGAGGAGAGAAATATGTCTTTGATTTAATTTTCCTTGTTTTGCCTGGAGCTCCAAGAGAGGTGGTGAGCTAAGGGGTTTGATGACCTACAGGGAAAAGCTTGTGTTTAAGCCTGCTGGTGGAAGCTATGTTTAGGTAGTGTTAGACATAGAGGTAATACTGGCAAATATTGTGTTTTCACGTGTGTTAAGAATTCTTCACATTTTGGACATTTTTTCCTCCTTTTTCATGTACTGAAATCAAAATTGTTTGCAGACTCTGCAGACAGAGGCATTTAGAAGCGTATTGGAAATGGGAAGTCAAAATAAAAAAGATCATCAACTTTTATCACAGTTTGTTAAATAAAAAGTTGTTGTGTTACAAGCTTTGCCATTTGCATACGTTGTTTCCCACCGAGTCTCCCAAAGGATGGAAAATACATTAAAAATAGATTTATATACATGTTTGCAGAGTTACTTTCTGTGAACTCTGTCCAATACTTTTAAAGTCATAAACATTTTCCATTATACCCCGCCATGTAGTGAAATACAGTTTTGTCCTCTGCCTCCACTATGAAAACTATCCAGACATGACTTAACTACAGCTTTAAATCTCCCTTATGTACTGATGCTTCTATATCAGTTGTAAAATCCACACTGAGTATGTCTGTGTTTTTTTTTTAATATTTCTGTCTTTGTCTGGTGTTTTATTCTGCCCTAACGTGATCTACTTTTGTTTGCCAGGAATATTCCACTAAGCAGTTGACCAATCTGGTGAATATTTGTCTGGGCACCTACATCAACAAAAAGGCAAGACAGAAGCTGTTAGCTACCATTGATGACATAGACAGGCCTAAGAGATAACTGGAAAAAGCTGCTTTCTTTCTGACTTGTACCTTTTTGTGTTCACATAAAGGATGCAGACATTTCTCTCATGGACTAATGACAGCATTAGAAATGTTGTGCATGACCTTTCTTACCAACATTGGAAGCACTCTGAAGTGACATAATATTCTAAAATACGACTTTTCTAATCTGTAGAGTTCTTTTCTGTTGTATGTTTTCTTCTTTCTTTTTTTTTTTTTTTGGTTACTTGTCCTTAGTAAAGGGCCACTGTTTGTGTATCATTGATGAGCTGTATATTTTGCAAAAGTGTATACTGTAAGTAAAATCAAAATCAGAGAGAAACACATTGGCTTAATATATCATTAATGCTCTTTTTAAATAAGAGGCTACTTGAAAACATGATTTCTTTCCTCCCTGCTTTCACCTTCAGAAATTGTGCTGTTTTATGGACCAGTGTAAAATGAAAGGATATGTATCATATTTGGTTGATGTATCTTGCATGTGGATTAAGAGTGCAGATCAACTAAGTACTCTCATGTTAAAGCCCATCATCTTCATATGTATTTAAAAATGTCTGTTTATTTCAGAATTAATTTAGTCATATCAAAATTATTGACTTCAGATTAATAGAAGGTAATAAACATTGTATGCTAATATTATTTCTTTGTGAGACTTCATTTTTCCAATTCAACAATGCAAAATGTCAGCAATAATGCCAGGGAATTGGAATACTGTTTTTCTTACTGAAGTTTTGGATTGATATTAAGATAATCTTCCTGTTTCCTGCTCTCCCGTAGACATCCTGAGTGATCCTGAGGAAAGTAAAATGGCTCCGCTGTATATTTGTCCTAGAAATCAATTTGTCAGATCACTGACTTTGCTGAAGTTTTCAGGTTTACCTTTGGTTTTCAGTATGTAAAGTTTTAGGAAATTTATTTTTTATTACATAATACACTCTGCAGTTCTCTCAGATCTTTTTAAAGGAGGCACTGAGCTAATAGGTAAAACAAATTACATAGGCTGCAATCCACTAATGCCTACAACATGCTAAATTCTCAGTTTGGAGTTCATACTTGCTATTGTACTTTTAATTCAGACATGAGAGAACCAGGACTTGGTGAATGTCAGCAGTAATGTAGTGGCAGAAAATTGCCCCATGGAGTCATCATAATTGTTCTTTTCTGGGGCCTAATTTCCTCTTCAGAAGTGTACTGAGCATCATTGTGTGAGTTTCAACAAAGCCTGTACACAGTTTTAGAAGAATGATAGAATTTACATTTTAAATATTGACTGTGTGGTAGTCAGCTTCCTTGTTTATCTGTATTTTAAAGGAAATAAGATTTAAACCAAAATTTAACACTGCTCTTTATTGACCATGCTGTCATGCCTAGTTCCATTTAAAATTTGCTTAGTGTTTTGTCACCATATATGTTGAAGCTGAATCACTTTTACCCTCATTAAAAAGGTGTTTCAAATGAAAGTGCGGACTTTTGCGTCAGCGTATCTGCCCTGGAGTCAAATGCTGAGTGAGAGCTCTCGGAAGAAACAGAAACGTGTTGGAGACCATTAGTGTAAAATATCTTTCAATTTTCTTCTCTTGGATGAAATAAGAAATTCAAATATCTTTACCAGAGCTTTGGTGAGCTGAACACATTTAATTTCTCCTGAATTGTTTAAGTCACTGAAATTTTACTGCGTACCAAAAGGTAGAGGTATAAACATTGACTGTAATGTAGGGTCAAGGTGAGCACTTGCATGAACCACAATCAGTAGTGATTTTTTGGTAGTATATCTATAGTTTGACTTGTTATTTTAAAGTAAACTCCCAAATGAAAGAATGCGCATGGCACGGTGTTAAACCTATGCAACAACTGTTTGATCTTCATTCATACATGCCTCAGAAATCTTTATATTTTCCACAAGAACCTTCCCTTGCTGCCCAGGATTGATGCCAAAGAGGAAGCCTCATAGCTAAATGGCCTGCATACACTCTTAGATATATGTTTTAATTTTTAGGTTGCCCTGTGTGAAATCAGGGTGTTGGACTCATTGGTCCTTCTGGGTCCATTCTAACTCAGAATATTCTATATTACTTGGTTCTGAGTAACTAATGAAACTAAGTTTTCACTGAGTGCTGAATTGTTATCTTCCTAAGGGTATGTTTGGTAGTTTCCATTATCTGAGAGGAGAATTTTTTATAAGCCATTGATTTTTGAGAATCTCGGCGCATCTTTGTTTTCCTGTGCAATAAGAAGCCTCTCACTCTGCTTTTTTTGCAATAGAGAATACGGCTTAAATATACTTTACATTTGAGAGGAGTGTTTTGCAGTAGTTTAATCATAGAAGAAAATTTCAGTCCAAGAAGACTGACCAGCAGTGCAGAAGTGGTCATCTGTGTACAGCAAAAGCTTGCCTTGCGTCTGATCTTCAGTGGGAAAAACAGCCCTGGCCAGATCTGCTTAGCTATCCCTGGATGTGGGATGTAGATCATAGCTTGTGTTACTGAAAGAACAGCCTCCCTTCTTTTGCCCTTATCCCCTTAGGGGAGAAAAGGGGATGAGTGATCTCATGTGATCATGGCTGTCTCATGGTTTGCATTCCCTCTTAATTTTTGCAGATGTGAATGACAAAGGTATGTCTTGTGATAGATACCAAGTGCAAAGCTGTGGATGTGGGTTCTGCTCTTCACTTGTTATTGTGTCACAGAATGCACAAAACTATAAGGATCCCCTCTTCTTACTATGAAAGTGATATATTTGGGGTCTTTTCCTGTTTGACCTGCTGTATTGTAAATTACACAAATGGAGATGGACAAAAAAATGCAGATTTATTGTGTTTTTGATGGTATCTATTTTATTTATAACCACTGCTTGAAACCGCATAGCATAAAGGCTAAACATTGTACTGACTGTGGGATTAAGGTGCAAATATGGAAATAATGCAATTTGCAAGCAGCAAGGTTTCTGTGTTTGCTGGCTATTTAAGGATATTTGTGAGTGTGTTGTTTTTGCACTGGCAGAGCTGGTTTTCATCTCTGCAGAGACTGGATTTTTAAGGATCTTGTGCTCATCCATGAGATCCTGACATGTTATGTGGAACAGCATCTTTAAGTAATACTCAGGACTTCACAAACACATGTTATGTTTTGGTTTTTTAAAGTAGGCATGAATCAGTAACATGCTATATGATAAAATACATGTCTGAGAAACAAATGATGACACATGAGTAACCTTGGTTTTTGTGTTGTGGATCCACTGCTTAATTTTGTGGAGTATTCTGTCCAGTCCCAGAGAGTTCACATGTATAAGCTAAATTTAAAATAGTTGTATGTGAATTAAACTCGAGTTTACTTGGCTATTCTACTAAACAAAATCTCTACAGTATCCCTCACCTGTGCTGGTTTGGTCTGGAACTCTGGATCTGGATACATACATGAAAAAAAAACCTACTTTCAGAGCAGAGATGTATAGATCTGTGTTACATTTGTAGATTATTTTGCAGATTTCAGTATTGTCAGATTAATGGTTGTCAAATAACTGTCTAAATGTGTTGTTCTTTGAATAACAAAGTATACAAGCAAGCTGAAGATCTGGGAGAAGAGATGCAGTGAGGTATGTCTTGTCACTAAGCACAAAATGAGTGATCAGATGGGCAAAATGTCTGCAGGTATTTCTGAAGATCTTTTTTACAAATAAATTCAGGGTTCATACCTGTATGTATTTCCTGCCCAATATCACTAGTGATTTTTATTCATACATAAAAAGTCATCCCATTCATTGTATTTCAGTAAACAATAAAAAGGAAATGTCATTTGAGCCTTAAAATAAAAAGAATATTTGTACAGGAAAATTATCCTGGGGTTGCTGTCTGAGAGCTGGGGGATGGCACATGGAAGGAATATGCACCGTGAATCTGTGTTCCTTGAAATTCATCCTTGTATTATAGTGTAAATATATACACACACAGAGCTTTGTGTGCAGTGTAATCGGTACTAGGGAGTACAAAAAAGAAAGACGGAATTGAACGAGCCACATGCTTCTGCCATCACTGACACTGACACTGAAGTGTGGGTGGGTGGTGCAGAGGTGTTTCCTTGTGGAAGTAACTGGTGCCCATTGAGGACAAGGTTATAGTCTGGGTTTGCACTCTGAGCTTTTGAGTACACCTGAGTTGTGAACTCTTGTGCTCCCACTGCCCCTGCCTGTGTCTGCTGCTGCTGTGTGCTCTGCAGGAAGCACCACACGGGAGCCTGCTGACCAGGGGCTCCAGCACAGCCCAAAACACTGCAAGCAGCAGGTTGGACACTTGGTGGAGCATGTTGCTCCTGCCGTTAAGGAAAGCTCATGGATAGGCATGCTTGTTGTCCTGGCTGCTTGGGAAGGATCCCTGTTCCTAACGCACAGCGCTCCTGGGTTAGGGCATGGGCAGATCGAGCTAAAAGGCAGTGGTGTGGCAGCCTGGTGAAAATGTAGCTTGCTCTGGAACAGCTTGCTGTCCTTTTGAAACCTCAGACCCCAATAAATGCAGGCATTCAGATGTCTGATGCAATTATTAGCACAGTACTAAGCGTCTATGAGTTTTCAGGACCATTTATCTCTAGAAGTGTAGGAAAATGTCATTTATGTAAATGAGTTTGACCTGGGGCTGATTCCTGGCCCTGAGCTGCCAGTTCAGCTGTCTCTTCCAGCACAGTTAGAATATTTAAGCAGCCAAATGTTCCAACCAGCTGAGTGGTTATGGGTGGTTTATAATGTGCTGCATTTCACTAGAGAAAATTTTTGCCATGAATAGTAGCAGTGCGTCATGGCTGTAATGCCATTAGCCCTTCCTTGCCCCCTTGTAGATGCAGCCCAGTGCTGTGCTGGTGTCTCTGCTGTTCAAAAAGGCATTTCCTTCTCAGCCCTTTATACTGAGTTCTCTTTATTTTTAGTGAGGTGTTTACTTCTGCCTTCTCTTGCTCCAAATCTCTGTGGTGAGATGCAGGACTCTGGGTGATGCACAAGTGCTTTTGCCTTGTGTGCTAAGAGAGCTCTTGGTGTTCGCGGCTGTCCTGTCCGGGAGGGAGCATTCTCCCGTGGGTGGCACGTTAGGGAACACGTTAGAACTGCTGCTTACCACTGCAGCCAGGTCACAGACTCGTCCTGAGCCTTGACTCAGATTCTGCTCTGTCTCAGTGCCTGATGTAGGGAAGTTTGTTATATTTTCCTGTTCTTCACTCCCCTAGGTGTAAAAGAAATTGCAATCTCTGTCACGTTTTGTGCTGTGCTGGCAGGCTGCTGTTCCATAGGCACAAGCTGTACTTTTAGTGGCCATGGGTGACTTAACCCCAGGGAAGCTGAAACATGAATTGTTTCTTTGCACAGGGTAACAACAGTGAACAGCCAATGTGGATCACCTTTTCCTTTTCCTTGAAGCAAAAGTTATTTTTCTTAAGGTACTCAGTTAAGACCTAAATACCAGAATCCATGTGCAAAGAAGCTAGACCAGGAGGTACAAGGACAGTGTAGATGAGACAATATATTGTTTGCTCAAAAATACTAGGACATAAAATTCTTGAGCTTTTTTTTTTTTTTTTTATTTAATGAATAATGTTTTTTTGTAATGCTGAGATCTGAGACTCTTACAGATTAAATAATCAGGTAAAGAGATTGAGGAAGATTTTTTTCAATGCCAATCCACGCTTTTTAAGATCGATGTCTTCAATAATGGGAAATGATAGGATAATATCTCTAGAGAATTTTTTTTTGGAGGTGTTAAATTGATTATCTTCAGTTGCCTGGGTGAGTGTGCACTCTAAGCTGGTAGGTTCTTTTTAAGATTTTATATGATTAATTACCATGAACTTGGGTGCTCTTATATCTTTAGTTTGAGACTAATTTCTGTATTAAATTTCAGTTTTCTGCATTTGAAAGGAGTGAATTGTATGAATAATTAAAACACATTTATTAACCTCTAATGAATAGTCAGTAAAACTGGGAATTGGACTGGTGACATGCATGCAGGACATTTTGAACCATGCTCTTTGTAGGAATGAGAAAAAAATATTGAAGCATAAAAATAATTTCCTGGAGGTCAGTATGTGCCTGTATCACAACCTGAAAAACAGAAGTATAATATTCTCTGGGGTTATCTGGTACTTCATGATGAACCTTTCTGCTCTTGCTGTTTTGTGAGGTCAGTGAAGGATTTTCAGGCTGGACTCTTCTACTCTTACTCTCACATGTTGTCCTGAAAATGGGGAAATTATATTTTCTCTTTTATTTCTGAAATGATATTTGCTCTTTTATGAACATTAATTTTTTAGGAAAAGAAAGCTACAAAAAATGCAGAATTCTGGGCTTCTTTAAATATTTTATTAATATGTTCATCTTGCTTTACTTACACAGTATGGAGGAGAATAGATATTAAAGCTTTAGCTTCTTTTGCACATAACTGACAGGTTAATTTTTGGCATTTTTTTTCTTTTGCATTCTTCTGCACACTGCAAGACCCCAGAGACTTACCCTGAGAGCAGCTTCTGTAGAGATAGCCAGGGCAGCACTGGTGTCAGCAAGGCTGGAGACATCAGCCCTTGGAGGGGAAAGCAGAATCCAGCCCTGTGATTGCTGAGGTGTTGAGCCACACCTCCACAGGCCCTCTGTGACCTGCATTGTGCCACCCATCCTGGCTGTGAGGATCTTCCAAGGAGAGGGCTGGAAGTGGTGGGGGTCAGAGAAAGGTTGGGAGACACCAGGGAAAAAACCCAGGCTGGACGGCAAGAACCCAGGGCTGGTGACCAGAGGAGACCTGAGTGCTGAGAGGAAGTGATCTGGTTTGTTTTACTGCCTTCCCCACACTGTTGGAGCAGGGGAGTGGCCTGGGAGACCACGCAGAGGGCTGCCTCTCTCTCATGGGGTCAAAGCTCTCTGTCACAGTGCCCAGGGAGGACATTCCTCCTAACAGAATCACCAGCCAGTCTCTGCTGCCTGCCCTTTGTGTTAGTGGAGTTTGAATTAGGCCATCACTCTGAAGCACCAGCCTTCCTTTGGTGGTGACAGATGAGGAGATGCAAGTACCATCAAAGGAGGAAGTTAATCCGATCTGCTTCAGCTGATCTTGGTTGCAATGGAATGCTCCAAGGAGGCAATAGGGACTTGCCATTCAGCATGTTCTGGAGCTTGGGTTCTGGCTACAGAAGCATTTCCATGCCAGCCCTGGAGCAAGGCTGAGTGAGGGTATCAGCAGGGTCTAGGATGTGGACTGAGATGAGTAGCCAGGCTGCAGGCTGGACAGAGTCACCACCTTGCAGAGACAATATTTCCAGTATGTTCCTGGCCTGAAGAGGGAACAAATGGTAAAAATCTCACTACAGAATGGATGACTTTTTATATTGGTTTTGTGGTGATCAAATTCAGGACTAATGCAATGAGGGACCAGAGAAATGAATAATGCTCTGCACATTTGATAGGATTTCCCATTATCTACCCCAATATATGGAGAGGAGTAGGAGGACAACTGAGCAAAGTGGCCTCGCTGTCACCTGTCATGGAGAGGGAACAACAACCCTTCTAGTTCCTCCCCTTTGATCTGTTAAGTCAGCCTAATGCCTAGTTTTTCATATTCATCTCAAATAATTGTTTTGTATTCAAACTGATATAAATTAAAATGAAGAATATGTTGAACAGTTTCTTCTAGAAGAAGAAAACATTGTGGTTATATAAGCAGTCATTCTTCACTGTGTATTAAATACCTGCCTGAGTATTAATGAAAAGTCATTTGCAAAATGGGTGTATGTGCATTGTCTGTTGCTTAGAACTCCTATTTTGTGAAAATTAGGCTAGTCCAAATAACTGGGTGTAATGAAAAGGAAGTATATAGCTGCTGCAAAAAGGCTGAATGCTCTTTGGGAGAAGAGTTAAAATTTCATTACTCCCTTTGCAGTCTCTAAGAACAAGATGATCTGAAAAGGGACTTCTTTGACAAATCACTTTTATTTTTGCTTCTCACAAGAGCTCATGGACAAAAGACAGACTGTTTTTTTGATGCATTGTGTCAGATCATTCTCTGTTCTGACTCGGCCACCCTCCCCCAACCTAAATTTTACCCAAATGTCAATTTGGTTGTTCATGTATCCATCCCACCATCTTCCTAAATGTGGGCCTCAAGGTTTACCTGAAGCACAATGGCCTGTATTTTCCCTGTGAAATTTAAAGGTCCTGAAGAGTTTTATGTGTAGAGGAGAGGAGGGAGGATCAATTGTTGTCACTGCCCTTGCAGCCAGCCACACTCAGGTCCTTGCCAGTGTCCCCTCATGGTTCAATCATGTGCTCTTAACTGGAAGAGCTGAGGAAGAAACCTGAGCAAGGTATAAAGTGCCTGAAAATGGGACGTTTTTAGAATGTTGGGGCATTTAGTCCAACATAGAAATGCACAATGCCAGCCAGAAGCTAAATTCTGTCAGCCAGCTTGGAAGATTAAATTCCCATTGTAAGGGATAGGATGACGCCCAAATGTGGAGGAGACCAGAGGAAGTGATGAAGGTCCCTGTTTCCTGCAATCTTGCAAAGAAGGTCATCAGGTTTTCTTCACAGAGCTTTTCCTGTGAAGTTAAACACTGCTGTGATACAATATAGTCAGTGTCACTGTGCTGTTTCTGGCCAGAAAGGAATATGACTGAAGCGTTCACAGTTTCTCAAAGGTAGGAAGAAATAAATCCCAAAATACAGAGGACAGTGTCATGACTGAGATAAAGGGAAGAGGACTGAAGCAGTGACAGTCCAGAACTGTTTCTCCATAAACACAATGGAGCACAGAAGGAGTAGGAAGGTGGCAGAGCGTGGCTTCAGCCACCAAAATGGCACTGAATAAAAAACTGATGGTGCAAGGAAGGCTTGGCAAAAAACACCCTGAACAAAACGTTGAGATCCAACATTCCATAAAAATATGCTTTGAAATAGTGAATCAGACACTGAATTCCAATTAGATACAAAAGACTCTGAAATAAGCTTTTGAGATTAAATCCGTTAGTAAAGTGAGAAGGAAACGGTTTCTTCCACAGCAAGTCAAATGTACTTTTTATCCCGTAGAGACATGAATGTGCTCAGGGCCACTGCTATATGTGAACTCTGTCAGAAAGACATTTTTCTCCATCATTATCCATTTGCAAATTGAGTCAGTGAAGTACCAATTAACCTTAGGTTATTAATTTTAAATACACTATCAATTTTCTTTCTTTTTTTTTTCTTGCTTCTTTTTTTTTAGACTTGTGTAATGGTCTATGGGGAGTCTTAGGTCCTTGGCCTTCAATAGATCTTTTTATAATGTGCCAATATCAGGGCTCAGATTACCATTATTCTTGGCCTTAGAGCTGCTGAAGGCATTTCTATGCTTTTAGTTTCAGTTTCCATCCTCTATTTCCCAAAGTAAAGTGTTATATGGAGGGCAGGAATTAGTTTCAGCTCTTACCTTGGTTGAGAATGTGAATCTGTTTTGGGTTTTTTGGGAGACACAGAAGGAGCAAGAGTTCAGGATCTATAAAATCAAATTCCTGCTTTCTTTTTCTTTATCTTCATGACTTTATTTTATTATTATTTTTAAGTTGTTTCCATATTTTTAGGTTTTATATTTCACTTTTACTTTCAGATGTTTTCTTTTCATTTTAGTTGAAGGTTCTAACGAATAGGATATATGTTGGCTTTTATAATTTGCCAAGAGATCCTCTGCTGTGAGCTTCTTAGGCAGGTCTGGAAGGTTTGGTCATGCCTAAATTTGCTCTAGGAGAGGCTTCATGAGGGTGACCTGACTGTTCTGCCTATGTTAAACCATACTTAACAGTACTTTTGGTAATGCTGCTATAGGGATTGCTGAGTATTACAGGAAACTACACAATCCTTTGATTAGGCAGAAGCTCTATTTATTACCTTTAGGAAATCCATCCAGCAGCTTTCTAACTGCTCAGCTCAATTGCATGCATGTCTGACACCATGAGAGCTTCACTATGCAGCTCCTGAGCCCAGTCAAATGCAGACCCTGGGACCAAAGAGCTGCCCTGGAGTGGATTCTTCTGCTTGTGAAAGAAGAATGATAGTGTCACACCATCTGATTTTAGCAATTTTCCTATCAGCAATTTAAAAAGCCCAGGTGTTTAATCTTAAAATTGACCACACCTAAAATTAGAAAAATACTAAAACTCCAAAGCCGCTCCAAAATAGATAAAACCCATATATTTATTCTGAAATTTTACCTGCATTCAATTTAGTAGAATAAATCTCATTTGCTGAACAATGTCATAGGAATTGAAACATATTATGTCTGACAAGATGGGGTTAAAATGATGAAATTTTTAAATAGAAAGGAAAAAAAAATACACATGTTTGCATGGGGGCTTTGGCAACCCTGTGCAAATCAAAATGACTCCCTGTGAGATAAACTCCTTGGTAACCTTCAATGACTCTTCCATGGCTGTGAAAGAGAGCTGGCTCAGACCTCCCAGCCTTGCAAACACATTCCTGAAACTACCAGCAAAACTTCTGGATGATCAAGAATGTGTAGTTGTTTCCAAATGGATTTAGATTAGTTGAAAGAACATATGGAATGGATCTACCATTTGATTTAGGAACTTGCAAGGCTGTTTCTCAGAAATGTATCTTTCTTAGAACCGCTAGTGTCTTTCTACCTGGCACAGGAAGGATTTCTACTTGCCATACTTCATGGAATCACAGCTTGTATAATTTCAGACTTACATTAGGAGCTGTAGCATGTTGCCTCTGTCAAAAATTGTTAGAACAGTTCGGAATAAAAATAGTCCATCAACACTTAGAAATAAGCAGTACTTTAAATAAAGCCCAAAACACTCATTTATGCATATTTCTATGCTTCCTGTTTACAGTTCAAACCCCTTACTTTTATGGTAGAGTTTTTGCATTTTTATTAATATTAATTCATATTGCAGTTTCCAGTTGCTTGGTAACCACTGACAGGCTTGTGCTTGTCATAATAATGAAGAATGTAGGGGAATATGTAATAAAGCATGAGTTAATTGTACTGCCATCTACTCAAGACATGCCATCCAGGAAAATTCTTCAAGCTTCTCCACGGTTTATTTCTCTGTTGTCTTGGTCCTACCCTGTTTTCTGCATTCTACTTGCATGCTCCTGCTCCTGTTATATTTCTCCTTTGCTCTCTACTGCTTTTTTTACCAGGAATATAACTCCTGAAATGGCCGATTTCACTCAGGCCCCGGGTGTGTAGTGAGTAATTCTTAGCTCTGACTTTGATTGCAGTGTGACAAAACCCTCACTTGCCCAGTGGCTGCCAACAAGCACCTTTGGCTTTTTCAGACACATTTGCTATGCGCTGCAAATGAGTCACTCTCTGAAATGCAGTGGCATTTGAGAGTCTGAGACAACACAAAATTGATCCAATAACAATCTAATAACAGATTCCTAAGACGTACTGTATAATTTGTCTGTATGGGAGGTCAGCTAGATAAGGAACTGGGTGGCCAGGTGGGAAGCATTTAGGATGATTTTACTCTTACTCTCAAATTCCTTTTGTAGGCATAAAGGAGAACATAACTATATGAGAAAATAGGAATTTGTTGTTGGTTTAATGAAAGGGTTCTAGAGTATAATAATATTATTATTAATCTAGTTACAATACTATATATTGATATTCCATATATCTAATTCAAGTTAATACTGGAAAGCCTTGGTAATAAAGTTAAAATGTGATAAAATAAAATCTCCTTCCTAGTATATTTGTTATGTTCACCCTTGCAATGCTTCTCCAGGTGACAGGCCATGAGTTGCAGTGCATGTACCTGTGGGTAGGTTATGAGGAGCTGCCAGTACCCTGCAGCATTCACCAGGGAAGAGAAGGGTGTCGTGTCTCCCTCCTTTTTGCCAGGACAAACATAATGGTAAGTTTTCTTACACCGTTCTCTTGGGATCCATTTGGGTTTATTTTGCTTGCTTTTTGTAGCAGTTTGTTTCTGTGCTCTGTTGACTGCTTTCCAGTTATGTAGTTTTTCTATTCTTTTTCTTACTGATAGAACTGTTTTTACCAGAGCAATGCAAGGTTGCACTCCTGTAGCTGCTGCTGGCTTGATCAGCATGATTTGTTTTATACTCTGTGACCTCCTGCACCTGCCATCTTCCACATCAATTTCATTCCAGGCGGTTCAGAGGCACTTTGGTCCACACAACATAGGTATTCATTAAACTATAAACTACAAGTCAACCAAAATAAGCTCAGGCAACAAGTACCAGACATTGGAATGGTGTCACAGTTAAACAGCTGAATCCAGGCCTGTCTGTCAGGGCCTCAGGTTATGCAATTTTGTACATAGTAATGGCAAAAATCCCATTTACTGCCCCATGTTATCTGGACTTTTATTCAGTTTTACTGTAATACCTTGACTTTGTTGGAAGCTTTGTTGAAAGGCTTAGACAGATCCAGCTCTGGCTTTCAGGCAGGCCATAATAAATAGGCTGACTAGTTTTTATTGATGTTGAGGGGCTTTTTAATTGTGTGTGATATATTGAGGGATAATTAGTTGTCAGATGGGTATGAATGGCATGCTCTGAAGTCCTGTGTAATGTCTCTATACTCACAAAAAGACATGGCAAACACTCTCTTTTACTAGAGAAAAGCAATTAATTTTTTTGTATTTCAACCATTCTTCTCACAGCAACAAGTTTTAACAGAGCAGGGACTCTGAAGGTTCCAGTGACTATGACTGAGTGAAGAAAGGAGCCTTGAAATATCCAGGTTCTCACATTTTGGTTGTTTTCTTAGCACTGTTGGGAATCACAGAATCAATTAGGTTGGAAAAGACCTCTGAGGTCATTGCATCCACCTATGGCTGAACACCACGTTGTCAACCAGACCATGGCACTCAGTGACATGTCCAATCTCTCCTTAAACACCTCCAGGGATGGTTACTCCACCACTTCTCTGGGCAGCCCATTCCGTATCCCAGTCACTCTTTCTGTGAAGAAATTCTTCCTGATGTTCAACTTAAACCTCCCCTGGTACAACTTAAGACTGTTTTCTCTCAGTCGTTGTTTTTAAAAGGCCAACCCTCACCTGGCTACAAACTCCTTTAATGTAGTTGTAGAGAGTTACAGAGAAGTAGAGAGTTGTAGGGGCTCCCCTGAGCCTCCTGTTCTCCAGGCTAAACACCCCCACCTCCCACAGTTGCTCCTCACAGGACCTGTGCTCCAAACCCTTCATCATTTTCACTTCCTTCTCCAAACATGCTCCAGCACCTCCGTGTCCTTCTTGAAGTGAGGGGTCCAGAACTGAACACAGGACTCGAGGTGCTTCACCAGTCCTGAGTACGGGGAGAATTCCTTCCCTGGTCCTGCTGGTCACACCGTTGCTGATCCAGGCCAGGATGCCCTTGGCCTCCTTGGCCACCTGGGCACAGCTGGCTCATGTTCAGCTGCTGCTGACCGGCACCCCCTGGTTCTTTTCCACTGGCACTTTTCAGCTGCTCTTCCCCCAGCCTGCAGCATTGCAGGGATTGTTGTGATCCAAGGGCAGGACCTGGCACTTGGTCCTTCTTGAACCTCACACAACTGGCCTTGGTCATGATCCAGCCTGTCCAGGTCCCTCTGCAGAGCCTTCCTACCCTCCAGCAGATTGACATTTCTGCCCAACTTGGTGCTGTCCATGAATTCACTAAGGATAAACTTGCCCCACTCATCCAGATCATCAATAAAAATATTGAATAGAACTGATCCCCGGGGAACATCTCTAGTGAGCAGATGCCAACTGGATGTAGCATTCACCACCACTCTCTGGGCCTGGATACCCAGACAAGGATGGAATTTAAGGGATTCAGAAAAGGAGAAAATTGATGCAAAAATTTGGTGCCAGTGCTGCTGGGAACTGGGACATTACCATATCAAGTTCTTTGGGGTCCATTTTGCTGCTTGCAGCAGGGGCCATTCAGGTCTGGAGCAGTTTGGTATGAAGTAATTTCCTAGGAGTGATCTTCAGCAAAATGTGACTTCTGCACCTGGCTGATATTTGCCTATTTCATGTATGGATGTTTTTCTTCTTTCAGGCACAGGTTGACAGTATCCATCCTCTTGGGTCAGTACAAGTCAGTCTGAAATTGGAGGGTAAATTTGTATGTGCATAGTGGATTGCATAATTTTGTGGGCTACTGTTGTCTTTCTTTCAAAGATGGTTATTTATGTGTGTAAGCTAAATGGTAGCTATTGAAACAGGCACAGTCCCTTGAGTACATAACACCATTAATTATTTGTGTTGGTTGGATTTTAGATAATCACTGCCAAGGTTGATCCAAAATACGTGTAGTCAGTGGACATCAAATCTGAAATCCTTAAATCCTCAAAGTCTTTGCCTTTGCCTGTAGAAGCCAGGTTTTGTGCACTGTTTCACTTAGGGGCGTAATGAGAGAGTTCATAAAAAGGAAGAGCAATAGACCCAGGGCAAGCTCTTGTGAACACTGCTGTCTTACAGCTGATTCCTATTTCCCTCTCTGCAATCCCAGCTACTGCTGTTGAAGCAGATAGATTGATTCATTTTCTCCATGTAAAGGGATGCTTACTCTTCTGGGTCTGTTTCCCTGAAAAGTTGTTTGGGTGTTTTGTGTGTGTTTACTGAGAATCAACAAGTTGGGAACAGACAGACCATAAGATGTTTAATATTTCTGCTACCAATGCAACTCTTGTTGGGTTTCAGGATGGAGCCTCCTGTGGAGCCCAAGAGAGAGAAACTAACCCTGGGAGCTCAGGCATGGCAAAGGCATCAAGCAAAAAAACAAACCCCGAAGCATCAGATTTGTGGGAAAAAAAATCTTCCCAGAAACCTTCCTTATAGTAAAGTCAACATAGCTTCATATTGCTTATTTCTCAAATAAAAAATGGTTCCTTGTAAGACAAAAATTCGAAAGTATAAGTTAGTTCAAAATGTTTCTTGATGCTTTGTGCAAAAGTGCTTCAAGCACATACATTTGTATAAAATTGGAATGCTTCATATCATATTATTTTCCTTGCTATAAGAGTACATTTTCTCTCTGTTTGCAATTTATGAAAATAAGGAGTAGCTCCAATGGCCACCAGCAGAGAGGCCGCTCTTGTTACTCATCTTCACTTAACTGCGAAGTACTGCAGTGTGTGTTTCAAATCCTTTGACCTTGTGCTGAAAGAAATGGGACCATTCAAGCAATTAACTTTAAATGTTTCTTTAGGTACTTTGCTGAATCAGAGTATAGTTTGAGTGAGAAAATATTATATAATGATTGATCTTCAGACTGCTTTGCTGCAAAATATGTAGGCAATGTAAAACACTGCTTTCCATTATTAAACACAGGTAACCAATGACCTAGGGTTAGACAGTGTGGTGGTTTTACTTGGTCCAGTTTTTGCTAGTGGGTAGGGAGGGGCACAAAGATGGCTCCTGTGTGTCCTGTGCGAAGGTTCTGGACGTTTTTCACCCTGTCCAGCAGAGCCACTCTGTTGGCTCTGAAGATGATGGACATGCTGCTGGCCAAACCTGGGCCAAGTAGAGATGTTAGTTACGCCTCTGTGAAAACATATTTAAGAAGAAATCAAAACAATGGGTGCACGCACTTCTTTGTAGCCAGAGGAGGAGGAGGAGGAGGAGGTAAAAGTATGTGAGGGAAAACAACATGGAGACACCAAGGTCAGTGGAGAAGGTGGGGGAGGAGTTGCTCCAGGCGCCGGAGCTGAAAACACTCTGGTGGCCGTGGTGAAGACCATGGGGGGAGCAGGTGGTCCCCCTGCAGCCCATGGAGTCCAGGGGGGTGCAGAGATCCACCCACAGCCCGTGGGGAGGTGCCCACGCCAGAGGAGCAGGTGGATGCCTGGAGGAAGCTGTGAGCCAGTGGGAGTCCCAGCAGAGACTGAGAGTTGCAAAGGCTGTGGACGAGAGAGAAAGGCCTTGGCCCCGGGATGGAAAAAACCTGGCCTCGGCTCGGGAGCCTGCACTTCATGGACAAGCACTCGTGTTTGCAGCAGATTTCGGCCGGGCTGCTGCTCGTGAGATTGGACCCACGCCAAAGAAGTTCACAGAGGACTGTCTCTCGTGGGAGGGACCCCATGGCTGAGTAGAGGACTCTTCTCCCTGGTGGACTGACCCTGACCAAAGGGAAACCCCCATACCCTGCCCCACCCCGGAGTTGTTGGTTTGTGTGAAAGAGGGAGGGGGGTGAGCTGAGAAATGGTGTCTTAAGAGGGAGAGGGGTGAGCAGAGAAACAGTGTTTGTAGCAGAAGAATTGTGGTGATGGACTGACTAAGGAAAAACCCCATACCCTGCCCCCACCCGGAGCTGCTGGTTGTTTGAAGGAGGGGGGGTGAGCTGAGGAACAGTGTCTTAAGAGGGAAGGGGGTGAGTGAAGAAATGGCATCTTAAGAGCTTATTTTTACCTCTCATTTATCCTCCGACTCTGTTAGGTTAATAAATCACTTTGCAACTTAAGTCTCTCACCTGTTTGCTCATGTTTTTCGTGCGTCCCCTCCCCATCACTGCCTCATCTCAACTCATGAGTCCAGTGTGTTTGTGTTAGTTTGATTCCTCTCCTCTGCATAAATGCAGCAGGAGAAAGCATGGAGAGCAGACGTCGTAGGTCCCTGGCATTTGGCCAGGGTCAAACCTCGACAGTCAGGAGGCAAAACTGAGTGAGGGCAGTGGGAGCAGCCCAGGTCTTGGGCACTGCTGGGCAGAGCAGCTGCCCTAGTCCTGTACTATGAGTTTGGTCTGTATAATGCCATGTAACGCATACAGGACACCTTAGAGTCCCATAGGGCTAGGCCAGGCAGGAGTAACATGTCCTGGAAAAGGGCTGGACTCAGATGGTAAGCCCAGGGGTCAGTCTGTGCGGTCCTCTTTTTCTTATTGCTGCGGACATCTCCTGGCGTTATGCAGCTAATCCAAATTTTTCCATTTATGAAGGACAAATGCAGAGTGTATTGTATTAAAGGACTCAAATGTCAATATGCATTGTATACAAAAGCCTACAGTAATTTATCAGAGAGCACCCCTGCAGAACAGACAGCAGCTCCCCATTCAGGTGAGAGCAGCTCCCTGTTCAACCTGCTTCCACGCAAGGATGTGACGATGTGAGTGCTGCTGCTGGCACCTGCTGTCAGGCAGGGTTTGTGATGCGGTGGCAGCAGGTAATACACTGGGAAAGGCCTGGCTGAGGAAATCATGGGTACAAATTGGGTGCTGATAGATCCTGTGAAACACAATCAGAGCAGAGTCCTCTAACAGTAGCTTCCATTAAGATGCTTATCATGGGGGATGGACTCACATGCTGTGTTTCAATAACAATTTTCTAAGGTAATTTCTCAGATATAGAAATGCAACCGTTTTCAATTTTGCTAGGAGTTAGAGAGATAATTCCTGCAAAACATGGCCATTTTTCAACTCATCCTGTATGTCCAGTGAGTTCTTTCTCTAATGTTGTTTTTGTCATTCATAGATGCTGTTAAAATATTTTCATTTCACATTTGGAAGTTGTGGCTGTCTTAAAACTCTTCTCATCTATTTTATCAGTCAACAGGAGGAATGAGGCCCTGAGGTCTTAGGTTGTAATTATGGGTGAGATTAGGCCAGCAAATGAAAAACCTGCACATCCCTTCTGTAAACAGGCACTGCTTTTATGTGGCAACCTGGATCATAATTTGAATAATGAACCTCCTGTCATCTAACCAGAGTTTGGTTAGATGGTGCATCTGATCTCTATTTTCAAGGAGATTTTAAAATGCTGATTTGTTGGTGTCTCTAAGACCAGGTTGAGCATTTTTTGTTCAGTTTAACTCAATAACAGTTGTTAAAGACCAAATAAAGAGACTTTAACTACATTGAAGATACAACTGAAGGTAAATGATATCTGAAATAAGCAGCACTGAACGATCTAAATAATAGTAAAATCCATCAGGTTCTGAAGGACTAACTACAGACTCAGCACAGAAGTAAAGTGAATTTGTCAGACAGACACAAAACAGTCAGACACAACCCATGTTAGCCCACAGTTAGCCTACAACCCACGTTCAGAAATTAGTGAAACTGAATGAACGAGGACCAAGTTTGGATCTTGAAAAAGTCAACAGCAGGTTTTTCTTGATGTGCTTCAAGGCCAGAATTCTTGGTTTTCTTCTGGTGCTCCTAAAATCTGCTTCAGAAACCCTTCAGAGTCAGTGACTCAGAAACTGGTGGCAGAGGTCCTGTTCAAAAATTAAACACAAACTTTTGTAATTTAATTTGGAGTAAAATATCCCGAACTAGACAGACAATGAAGAGGTAAGATCATGATTACAGCCTTTAGCTTTTAGCAGTTCTTCTGCTCTGTTTAATTAACAGTCCTGAAGTGTTGGAAAGGTTTGCTGTTCTGGCTCCTGGGTTACTGTGCATATAAATACTTCAAAAAATGTAGGCTTTTAAAGTCATTTCCTGCCAACATTTAGTGCGTAGCCATGACAAATCTTCAGGACAAGATGCATTTTCAGGTTCTGCACTTTGAACTCAGGTGCTTAAAGTGGAGCTTAAAGAACTGTAGCAAGTTTTATTGATGCTTTCTTTTCTTACTAATAGTGATAATAATACCTTCCTTTGTTATTTCATATTTTATAATGCCTGAAGAAATGCTAATGTATTGTCATTCAAAGAATTACATGATGTGTTTACGCAGAAAACTACATTGCACAGTTTTGCAGATACTGAGGTTCATACTGTAAATATAAATTCTTCTGTCATTGTATCAAACCCATTAAATTTTAAACCTACTGCAATAAAAAGAATCAACAATTTTTATGAGTCATAACATTCATAGTTGCTACAAATGTTAATGAAAAAATGGAATGAAGAAACCGCATGTGTTATAAAATTCGTAACTTATACCAGAGTTAATTTATGTGTTCACTATAAACTCAGCCTTTTATGGATCCACCAGTTCTGTCAGCTCTGTTCTGAAACACTTTTTCAAATGTTGTCAATGTTGCAGCACTGCTGCTCCAAACACTGCTACTGCCATTGTGGGGCCATTCTCTGTGGACATAAATTAGTTTGACTCAGACCTGAAGCTGTTACCAACTGATTAACAAAATTAGATATCTAAGGGCTTATACTATTGGAACTGAGACTTCCCTTGGGATAAAAGCTGCACAGAGATTTGGGTTGTGTTTGCAGACTTGTGTGTTTTTGAAGACTGTCTTGTGCTATGATTCTGAAACATGAACTAGTAAGGGCTGAAAGAAACATCTTGACAATTTGGCCAAATTTTGAATCAAACTGGTTCTTTGAATCAAACTTTTCTCTTTGAGAACATTGTCAGGCTCAGATCTTTCTTGTCATGGAACTGAGAAGGGAGAAAACTAATGAGGCTTGTGGGTGAATTTACCAAAGGTGTGTCTTCTGTTTTCTGGAACACTTCCATAGAAAATTTAGAGATGTTTTGCATGTCAAGAAGTTTTTAGATGGAAAAATGTCCACAAATCAGGAAAAAATGTCAGGTTGTCTGAAGTGGAATGGAAATATAGGCTACATTTTCACGATGTGGAATAAAGACTCATACAGTAAAATTCACATATACCCTATTTCTGAGAGGAGTGAGTGCCACATCCTCACATGGAGGAAGATAATTTCCCTATGCAAATGTGAAGTAACATTCACAGATTTGTTTTTCTTTGAAAGTAACTGAACACTGACTACCAAAACTCTGATATTTTACAATGACCATCATTTTTGGGATGCACAGGGAGTCCACTGGTCAATTAGAAGTACCAGCTCAAAGAACGTGTGGAGGACTTTTCTTTGCTACTTGCCAGTCAAATGAAAGTTTCATTCTAGACCTGTAACTTCATTGGAAGCTCTAACATTTGTGATTATGGTATTTTATAAGGTTGTTCTCTTTAGTTACAGGACTGTGTGCTGAAAATCTCTCCCAGCTCAAAAATGGAATACCTTCTAGTTCAAAATCATTTGCATGTTTTATTGGTATAAACTGATGAGAGCAGAAGTGACTAGGCACTAAGTTAACAAAGTTAACTAAGCTGTTATTCAATGAGTTAAAGCATATCTTGAATGTTGCATGTTAAGCTTATTAGCAGCATAAGAACTACCAGTTACCCACAGCTCTCACAAAATTGCCCGTGAGGTAGGCAACTAGATTGAAAGCCTGATGGGCAAGTATTTAGCCGCTCTAAGTGAAAAAAAACAAAAAGGGGAAGTGCCTTTTCCAGGAGTTTTGAATGCTTTTGAAACCTCAGGGCTACTTTATGATTAAATATTGAGCAAAAATACTTCTAGAAAAATTCTACATAAATCACTGTGGTATGAGAGCTGGCAAGGACTGCTGGCTCTCAGGCACGGAGTTATTTCATGGCTCCCCAGCTTACCCACCACAGTGCTGAGTTCTCCCTGGTCTCACAGTGTTTCCATAGGTTACTGCTGTGTTTCTCTGGCTGTAAAGCATCTCAGCAGTGAGCACCACCCTCGTGTGAGAACTGCTGCATGCAGAAATGTCCAAGAGACTACTTATCACTACATGCAGCCCACCATTGCACTGCCAGGGCAGTTTGTAGCCATACTAACCTGTCTCAGAACATGTCAGCAGTGGCTTTTTTTATGAAACCACTTTATCCTTTCAGCAGAGCTCTCCAGGAAACTGCCTGCCTAGTTTGTTCTGTAAGCTGTATCCTCACTGCAGAGTTCTGTCAGTGTGAGTCAGGACAGAGGATGCTCAAAATGAGCCTCACACAGCTCTGTCCTAGACCTTGCCCCTGGGACCAGCACTTACAGATGCAAAGGGCTACCTGGATGGTCTGCAGTGAGTGGGCAAATTCTCTCTCTCCATCCTTTGCTCTAAAGTCCAGTCCTCAGTCCTCATGCCCCCAGTCCTCTAAAACATCTAATCTGAATTGTATGTCTTCACTTTGAGCCAAAGAAGCTCACTCTGCCCACAGTGCCAGCTGTCCTCCTCATATTTCAAATGAAAATTGTCCTTTCTCCTGTTCTGTGCCTCATTTATAGGGGGAAAAATGACTTACCAATAACACCCTCCTGCTGACCATGCTGCTCTTCTGCAAATCCCTCCTTAAAATTCTTTCCTTCACTTTGACATTTTTAAAACATAAGAAACTTACGAAGTCATTTATATGCTGAGACTAGTGCCTGTCATGGTGACCAGCACTGTCTCCGTGGTTTCCTGAACTCTTTGTCTGCCTGTATTTGCCTTTCTACAGCATTGAGAACAGTGAATTCTTGCGACACTTACAAAACACAACAACACAGAAACAACAGCAATTGTAAAAACTAGTAATTCACAGCAACATTATGAAATAATGGAAGAGCAGTTAAGATAAAAACATTATTAAGGAAGTTGAGGGAAAAGAAATGGAAGTGCTTAGCTGATTGGCTTGATTCAATAGCAAGTGGATAGTGCAGAGCAGAGAACAAATATAACTTGGGAATACTTATAGAAGTGTGATGTAGATTAAAGGTATGTGTTTTGATGGGAGAACTGTCACCACACAGATTTTTCTGGAGGAAGGCAGCTTCCTAGGAAGGGTGGGAGCCTTGTTGTTTAAGTTCACGCTTTGTATACCACCCTTTTGCTACTGCCTAGTCACCATTTGTGGTTATAAATCCCACACTTGATCACCTTGTGGAAGCCTTTTTCTAGGTAGACACTGCTACAAGCCCACCCCTGCACCATGAGCAGAATGGCGCCCCGTGGTCCCTTCAGCACAGGGGCAGGGTACAGAGATAAAATGGAGGTGTTCCATGTCAAAAATGCAGTAGAGGGCTGAGGTCAATCTGTAAAAAAGGCAATTGCAGATAAAGAAGAAAAAAATCCATACGGCTGAAAAGGCACGAATGAAATGCATCATCAGAGAGATTTGTGGTACCCCAAAACCCAGCGCAACTGAGACTTCTGACTGGGACTAGCAGGGGGGACATGGAGCCTTAGAGAAAATCCTTGCCTTGCTGGAGGGGCAGCCCCTGACCATGATATACGATATGTATCTAGCTTAGTGCTAGGTATAACTTGTGCAATGAACAATATGCTTGCTGCCTTTTCTTCTTGGCCACGGTTTTGGGCTTTAAGCAAACAGGAGGATTTATGGAAAAAACCCAGATCTTTCTGTGAAATTGCCTTAGCAGTAAGGTTTTTAATCCACCAGGATCTGTACATTATTGTCATCTTTGATAAATGCTGTTTTCATGTGCCAATCATTAAAAGGCAATTTCAGGATGCTGTGATTTTTAGCTGAACAAAATCTGTATGATACTGACCATAGCTTCCTATATTTGCATGCCCAGTTAAAAAGATGCTTGCTGTCACTTTTTGAATCCCTCCATACCCCTCTAGGTTTTTTTAGACTTTTATTTTTTAAATACTATTTTACTGTTGGATAATTATTTGAACCACTTCACTGAAGCTGCTGAATGTGAAAAATGACTTCCTGGACAAACCATGAGACTATTAAATGCCTGGCTTAGTAATAGCTGTAATAATGGGAGGCTTAGCTTCATGAACATTTAGGCAGGGGCTTAGGCAGATGATTGAATAGATTCCTCTAGGACCCTGACACAGAATATAAAGACAATTTATGCATTGATTTACTTTACTCTGTGTGTATCATTGTGTGTACAAAAGTGGCAGAAGAAGCAGAGAAAGAGCAAGAAGACGTACAGAGGAGATGCAATGGTGGAAACCTGGCAGCAGATGAGACTGAGAAAGTGACTAACTTTTGGAGATAAGATGTTGCTGAAGGAGACACTGATTTAGGCAGAAAGGATCTACCGTGCCATGTCCATGAAAAGAGGGGTAGATGCATAGTCAGTCATCTTGCTTTATGAGAGTGAATAGAAATTCTTCCTAAACCACATAAACTGAGGCTGGTGTTTTCTAAAGGGAGTGAGAGAATGAATTCTGATCTCCTGGTAATACAAGGGGAAAAAAAGGGCAAAGTCAATGTCCTCTAACTTTAGCCATGTGAATTTAGGGGACAAGAGTAACCTCTAGAAATCTCTCTTTTCACTCCATGTGAATGAAAACTAGGTGGTTAATTTAGATCAGGTACAAAATAAAGTCAACAGGGACCTAATGTGAGGTGAAGAAAGATCTCACATATGCCTCTTGCATATCTGAAAAGATGATGTAAATCAGTAAGACCCTCTGAGTGGAGGAGTTTTATACTCTCCAGCAAGGACTGATGGATTATTTTTCTGTGTAAAGAAACATCACTTTGAAGGTTTGTTTTCTTTTCAAATTTCACTGTTGTGTTTGCAAGTTAAATAGAAATGATGAAGTCTATCAGAGTAGGCAGTGCTTGCTCTGCGTTGCCACACTTTGTTCCTGCGGGGAGGGAAAAATGAGTTATTATGGTACCTCCTAAGGCTCTCTTCAACATTTGTGAAAATGTGCTTGGGAAAATGAATTTTAAAGAGCTGGTGGCCATCAGACTGTATACACTGCAACATTAGAAAGTCAGGCAGAAACTTGCCACTGTCTGTATGCTGTGTATGATGTTCTGACAGCTGTGGCAAATTCATCTGCAAAGAAAGGGAGCAATGTGCTTGCCTGGAGCCATGGGGGACTGACCAAGGTCGTCAGTCTGCCTGCCCTGACTGCCACTTTTTCTGCCATGAAAGACTTCCCTGGATTTCATATTGGTCAAAGCAGGGTCTGGATTTGGGGAATTTGAATGTAAGAATTTTTATTTGGATATACATTAAAATACTGATAAATGCCTGGTCATGTGACCATATGCAAGGCCGTAATTCTGTGAGACACTAACAACTTCTGCACACAGAGGAGTGACCCACGACTGGTACAGTTTATTTCTGAGAGGAAAGTACATTGCTTTTCCCAGGTTTTACAGTTACATGCTCAGCAGCCTGTGCCCTGGGATGCGCTGCTTAGTTACACAGAGGAAGGTGAGCAAATAAATGTCAGACCTATTGGCAAGGAGGGTGCAGCTCCTGAGTGACCAGGGTGAGTCACCTTTAGTCCCAAACTGTTGCTGCCTTTGCAAATGACACTACTGCTAGGTCAGGCAAGGAATGGTAAAAGATTTCCCCTAATAAACTAGAAGCACCTGAGATTTCCTTTCCCCTACATGTAAAAATAATTATTCCTTCCAAACCTTTCAACTTATCGTGAAGAAATGAAATCAGTAAATATTGCTTTTCACGTCAAATTTCAACCTCTCAACCTGTTTTTATAGGAAAAATATTTGCTTGGGTAAGCAGTTCTGGTAGACAGTTGCATGATTTATATTTCCTTATTTTTATATAGAATTTCTGCTCTGAAGATATGAGACATATGAAGTAAAATTGTCTGTCATTTCACCAAATAACTTGTGACAATAGGGTAATGAAGAAAAAAATTCACAGGAGTAATATCACTGTAAAAAAGCTCCATAGTTTTAGCCATGTCCCTGTATATTTCCCAGATGAGTCTTTGGACAATTCCAGATGTCTTTACTCTGCCTGTTTATTAAATCTTTTTTTTTGTTAATTTTGGGAACATTCTGTGTGAACCATATGGACTCTACCCCATGCTCAAAGGCCACACAAGGCCACTGCTGAAGTCAAGGAGGACTTAGTTCCTCCTTGAACTAAGTAAAGACTTCAGGACACGAATAACAGAAATTTCTTTCACTTGTCTCTAAGCAGGAAAAATTAGCACATTTTACAGTACAACTGCTTTATTTTGAAAAATAATAATTAGGGTCTCACTTCACTGAAGCACTTGGGAAAGTGCATAGCTAAGCATTAAAAAAAAAATAATTAAAAAATAGTGTTTAAGGGCCACTACATTTTTTATCTGAACCAAACTTTTAAGGGAGCACCTTCTTTGAGTGGCAGGGTCAGTTTTCAAACTTGTGACTCCAGATATATTGAATGAAGAGCCAAACAGGGTAGGTGTTCAAAGGAACAATTCAGGTTATTGAAGTATTTTTCATCAACTGCCTTTTTTTTTAGATAAATAAGTATTATTTAGCTTAAGGATTGTAGCCCTGTCATTTTTCCTTCCAGTCTTGCTGCACCAAGGAAACGCCTTCCCAGGGTTTGACAGCTTGGGAAGCTGGAAGGTGTCTCCTTGTGCTGTTTGTTGCTAAAGCCATCAATCTTAATCAGCGCTGGCAAACACACCAGGCCTTTGTAATACTGTCTGAAATAGTATTCTGCACTGATTCAGCGACAGAGCCATTGGGGAAAATTTCTTAGGGACAAAATTAACAGCTTTTTCTCTTCAGCCCATTAATTAATATTGCCACATTCTGCCTGTTAAGATGTTCTTTGAAGGCAATGGAAAAATGGAAACCTGATTTTTGCCTAAGGATATATTAGATCCAAAAGCAATATACTTCTGCACCTGCAGAGTGTTTCAGTCCTAAGGGTCTGTCCACTTGGCTGATTGTAGTCAGGAAACAGAAACATTTTTCCTACACCTTGTCATTGAGTTTATCTATGAATGATCCAAAGATAGTAAGCTTTCCCTATTCTTGGTAACTTTTTTGAAGCGTATCAGATTTGCAAAGTTTCAGGGAAAACCATAACTTGTCCTTAAAATGCCCTTCTGTTTTCGTTTATCCTGTTGGTTAAGGAATAATTACTAAGGGTGCTTTTCCTGGTGTAATTTGTTTTTTGTATAGGCACCAGATGATATATCATCCTCTCATGTAAGCTATAAAATAAAAGCAATAAAATGGGCAATTGGATATAAAGCTGATGTAAAAAGGATTTTTTTTTCCTTTTCACTGGTGTCATTCCCACTTGGTGCTTTATCCCACTCCACTCTGGTGCCAGTGCTCCTGCACCCCTTTGCTTTATATGGCCATGTTCACCCTCTTCTGTGGTCAGGACCACAGGTTTCCCTAAAGCAAAGGGTGTTAGCAGGAAACAGCGGGGGATGCTGCCACAGAAGCAGCTATACCAGGGACTTCTCATGTGCCTGGTGTTTTAGTTACTGTTTTGGGAATGAATTGACACAGCAAGAGCTTCACTGAACTAGTTAGACAACTCTCATTATTGTTGTTTTCCCCCTAACATTAATGAACACTGATATTTGGTGCTGAATCTGGTGTAGTTTTGAAGCCAAGCATGTTGCAAGGAGCAGAGCTTATTCTGCATGGTAAAACTCCTGTGTTTGCACCACTCTTAATCCCCCCTGGTGTTTGGCCAAATAAAACCCCCAAAAGTGTGTGTTTCTCTCTGCCTAGATATTTGCTTTCATTCTGTCTTTCTTGAGGGATAACATGTTCATTTCTCTTAAAGGTGGGGAAAGATTGTCGAGATTTTTAAAGAATAATTGAGCTTTTGAAGTAATGTTAACTAGTGTCAGAAGATTTTTTTGCAGGCACAAAGGTTCTGCTTCTCTTTGATAACAAGAAAATCAGATAATTGTAAAAGCAGATTTATACCTGTTCTGCTGAAGAAAGGGTGGTGTAGGTGTTCTTGCCATGCCTGCAACAGAAACCTGCACTGACACTTTGATCATCTCATCCATCTGCTTTTCTGCTCACACCGCTGCACTCAATGCCCTCTGTGTCTCTGGCTCCTGAAACCTAGTCAGATTTATGAGGAGATATTCACTTGAGGTGCATCCAAGAGCTCTTTGGAGACTTTGCAGAAAGCCACTGGGATGCTGTGGGGATGTTACACTGAACAGATGCCTCTTACCTGCTTTCAGACAACAGGTGGTATGCGTTTCTCAAAGCTGCAAAGAGCTGCAATAGCAGGGTGAGATTTGAAGTAGTAAGAATTGTGGAAACAGAGAGCCCCTCACTTTTATTAATTACTCCTTGAAACTTTAGATGGAAGCACCTTTGCTGAGGTGGCACAGTGTGCTCCTGGACCTCTTTGCTCTGGACAGCTTGGTAGCCTGCTGGGTAAAGACAGAACATTTTCTTCCTCTTCTGTCAGCCCGATCTCCAAAGCAGGAGATACCACGACCACTTCTATGTGCCTGTGTGACACTGTGCATCTCTCCTGCAGGAGTAAGGGCTCTGAGTCTCAACAAAGATAATTTCCTTTGTTTTTCCCGCCCCTTCCTGTCCTTCCCACCAGATTTTAGAGGCCCTTACTTTTGCCATGCACTTGCTGGCACAATGTGTATAGGTCAGTGGGGATGGGAACAGCTGCTGTCATTCAAAGATGTTTTGTTCTTAATTCACGATGAGCTGACCCAAGTTACCTGTGACCAGAAGGCAGTTTTGAGGGTTGTGCAGCATTGCAGGCAATCTGCTTTGCCATGTCCCCTGATGGGATGTGTTTCCAGTTCCAGATCTACCTCTGAGTTAGCCCAGCTGTCCTCCAACTTGCTGTGCTCCCTAGTCTTACCTGCGCTGGAATGAGGCAGGAATCTGCTTGTTCCGCTTTGTTGTAATGAAGCTTTGAGCTCCTGTGAGATGTGACTTCTATCTCAGGTGCAGGGCTGCTATCCAAGCCTCTTTTTTCCTCCCTAACTGAACTCAATGCACTGCAGTACAGCTGCAGATATTGGATCCTAATCTAACAATCTCCTCTCAAGTATGTGGAATATTCACACGGTATCCTTTCTCAGGTCATTGGGAAAGAGGAGTCCAAGCGAGGAAGTTCATCTCCAAAGGCCTAGGTGGGTACAGGCAAAGGGAAAGTGGCTTGGACACAACACCTTCATGTGTTTGAAGTGGATTTCTTTTCTTTGAGCAATTTTTCCCAGATTATTTTACAATGCTTCTGCTTCCTGTTTTACTGACTCGGCACTTTGAGGCCATGCCCGTGAAATAAAATACTCTAATTTTTATGTGTGTTTTCATTTCCCCATAAAAACTGCAATAGAGATTTACAGATTTTTTCCTCCCCAGTCTCATTTGTGGTCATTTTCCCTGATGGCAGCCAGAAGCCTTACATAAGGCAGCAAAACCCTCCAAGGTTCAGCGACCAAGTAAAGTGCTGGTCCTCAATTCCACCTGCTCAGAAACAACACAGAAATTGCTCATGGATGCACTTGCCCCACGTGCAGCAAAGCAGGATTTGAGCAGGGAGGTGCTGAGAATGTTGCCAGCTTGCTGAGAGAGCTGCTTGGACAACGAGGCTTGGGACACTGTGGCAAGGTTGGACACGGCCCTGAGCAACCCAGTCTGGTGAAAGGAGGGGGAGCTACAAGATCTTTAAGGTCCCTTCCAACCCCAACCATTCTATGATTCTGTGATTCTGGAGGAAATCCTCATTCTCACTTTAATTGCAGCTGCAGTTCCTCTCCTTTGGTAGTAAGGCTGGTGAATTACCTTACACTAACTCTCTCTTTGGATATTCTTCCCCAAAGTGAAATTCCAGCTGCAATTTGATGAGGGTTTTTTCCACTGGATTTGCAAATGTTTGTCCCAAATTATATTATATTTTACTGTATTACATATTATGTTATTATAGTATTATAATAGTATATATAATAATAGTATTATAATAGTATAACAATATAATTATAATTGTTATATAAATATTATATAGAAACATTATTATTATAATTATAATAATTATAATAATAGTATAATAGTATTATAATACTATATA
>VZTX01011777.1:219440-385606 GCA_013400915.1 Pardalotus punctatus
TTATATTATATTATATTATATTATATTATATTATATTATATTATATTATATTATCTTCCTTGAGACACCCTTCAGAGCAGATGTACCCAGCCCAGATTCTGTTGAGAATTTGACCTATGAAAACTGCAGATCTTTTAAGGTAAAATCCAAGTCTGGGAATTTTAATTGCAGTAATCCAAAGTCACTAATGAGTTCTGGACAAAAACCTTTCCTGTTCCTTCCTTTGTAAGACCTGCACAAATATTTTTCCTTTATTTACAGGAGGCAATCATACAAGAATTTTCATTTGTTGTTTAATTTCATGGTAAGCACATTTTTGTGGTGAATAATGTGTGTTTTGTTACCAAGGATAAAATACAGTTTATTGACTTCCTCAGAAGGATTTCTGAATAAAAGTAGTTGCCTCTATTTATTTTCTGAATTATAGATCTTTGGAGCATATAACCAAAATAATTACTGTATTAGCCTTCTGCAATAAGATTAAGAGTTTTCCAGTTTGGTAAAATGATTGAAAATATGTTCATATAATATGATTTTCTCAGCATATACTAAACAATGTATAGTTGCTTTTGTTTCTAAAATTACTTATTTTGTTTATGTTATTCATGCATAATGAATGAAAGAAATGGCAAAATGACTGAAAGAAAAACATGGTTATACATAACTTCTGTTCTCTTGAACCTCATTTGACAGAGAATTCATAGAATACACTTTTATCCCATGTGTCACTTAGAACATTGACAATAATTTTCAGGCCTGAAGGATGCAGTCCCTGAATCAGTGACAGTTCTTGCAACTTATCCTGAGGCCTGAAACTGATAGTAGTGTGATTTAAGGGTGACAAGGAAAAGGTTGTATTGCTGTATCAGCTGTAGGGACAGCTACATCTGGCAGAAGGAGGGGTAGGCAACATGGGAATAATAATTTCTAGAGCTCTTCCAGCAATCTCCTTGGTTTCAGTGCTTGGAAGCTGAACTGATTTTGGTCTTATCAGTGTGTTCTGAATCTTCAGTGAATTTATAACATGAGGGAGACGTGTTCCCGTTAACTCAGAGGGTGTTTTGGATCTGCCTAGAATTTAATACTGAAACTCCTGAAAGCAGAGACAGCAGCAAATGGCAGACAGCCGATTAATGAAGTGGATAATTAAGAGGGTCATTCAGACTGAGCCTCAGCTTTTCAGTCCTGATAGATCCTCACAGTTTCAGTTGTCACTTGCAGAGATGTAAAATTCCCGTGCATCACTGCTAGAGAACCCAATAGTTTTTTATCTCTGAGGCTTATTTTGCTGAGATTGGCAGTTGTAATTGTTTGGAACTGTAGATCTGAAGGCATAACTAAGAGATTTGTAATTAGAACAATTGCTGAAGTTTTCATGTGAGAGTGAAATTCTGGAGACTGAAGTATTTTGCAACAAAACATAGAACATTTATGTTTGAAATTAGCCTAGACAGCATCCGGACTTCATGCTAGTGGGAAATGGAGAATGAGTGGTTTGCTGGGGTTTTCAACAGGACAAGAAGTTAAAAAAGAAGCTTGAAAAAAACCAGGTTTTATTTTCACGGAGAAAAACTTGTTTCCACGTCCTTAGTGCTAAATTCCAGATATGCTGTCTTCCAGATGACCTTGTAACAGGTGTTCCCTTCCTCTTTGCTACATGGTTTTTTAGTGCTGAGAACTTGTGAAATTCCCTTTCTCTTTGTAACCCATACGATTAGGGTATGAAATGCCTTCAAAAGCTGAACTTGAGGATTAGAGTATTAAACACCAAAAAAAATGCCTTAACAGAAGCAGAAGTTTCAATTTTCCATGCTTTTTTCTCCATGCTCATCTTCTGCAATGCCACCTTCTCTTTTGCAGCAGGAATCAGCCCTTCTCTTGCTGCCATTCCCCTCAGGTCTATTGCTGTGAAGCGTGTTTTCCTCTTCCTGTCCATAATTGAAGAAAGATGTTCAGCAGTTCATTATTCAGTACAAAGGAAATTAAACATAACAAGTGGACCTATTCTGCTTTTTCTCTGGCAGCAAAGCCAGTGCCAGGGTCTTCTTTTTCCCTCTTCTTTCCCACATTGCATTTTGCCATCTTCTCACTGCACTGTCCTCAACCAAATTTATCAAATGGCTGAGATAGACAAAGAAAGAAAAAAACTCCATTTTTGGAGTGTGAAATTAATATTTTTTTTATTTATAGTTAGAGAAAATAGTCAAATTTCTATGATTCAAACTGGATGTGTAGAAATGGCTATCTAACATAGAGGGAGGAGAGGAAATATTTCAGTACTTCTATGAATTGCCTTTAATCTGCTTATTAACATATGATATTATTTCTAGACAAGAAATCTTGCCTAAGAGGAGGGTGGACTCTTTAACATGAACCAGAATTAAATATCCAATATACCTGGAGCCCTAAAACAAAAATAAGATGTTGTTTAATTCATTAAAGACTATACTCCCCTGGCTGAGGCACTGTGAAAAAAAGATGACAGAGAAATTAATTAGGAAGTGAGGGAACTTAGAAAATAACAAAAATACTTCTTAAAGAAGATGTAGAATATGCTAATGAAGTGTTAACCTCTGCTGACACTTTTGTAAAACAAAGCATGTCAGGTAGAAAAACACCAAGCTGCAGGGTGGGTGGGAGCAGCTGTGAGTAAGGCTCTCTTCCTCCCACTGCAGGGGCTACAGCTTATAAAGTAATAATCGTAATAAAGACTATGATTGTCTCAATCATATCTTAAAAAGAACCTGAAAGATGGCTATGAGCAGTGAAGGACTCTGCGAGTCTCATGTGGGAGGAGTTCATCAAATTTTGCAATTTTCTGTTCCTACTGGCCATCAGTAAAGACCAAAACCAAGCAGTTGAGAGTAAACACAAATAACTCTGCAAAAAACATTTGGATGCACAGAAGTGTGTTCTGCATTCTTTAGAAACATTTCTAACTCAAACAAAACAAAAACAGAACAACACAAACTTTGTCAAAATTGTTTTCATGCAGCCAAATTGTCTTTAGACAGCAGTAATGCTAGTGGGATTTGAGAACTTTCTAGCCTGGCCTTTTGTACGTAGGAAACAGGCTCCATTTAGAGCCCATATGTTTTCAATGGTAGATGAATTCAAACCTGCTAACTCCTATATGTTCAGTTAGAGCTGGATTGTCAGAAGAATTATAACCTTCCAAATCCCTCTACATCTGGCTCAGTGAGGTTTTCTCAGCTTTAGGGAGATTACTTATGACTTTTGCTTGGGCTCTGATGCTTGTTTTATGAAACTCTTCCAAGCCTAAGAAAGGAAGTAACCTCATAACACACAATATGCTGCCCAAAGCACACATTTTTGAGCTAGAAAAGCTAGGAAAGTTGTTTGCAATAGAGTTTCTTTCTTGTTTTGTGGTGTTGCAATTAAAGAAACATATACCATCTCTAGAGAAAACTTGTAGCTTGCAGGGATTTAATATACATCCCCAGTTTTTTGGGGGTTTTTTTTGTTCGGTTTTTTTTTTTTTTTTTTTTTTTTTTGCCTTAATCCCCTTATTTTTTTTTTTTTGGTCTTNTTTTTTTTTTTTTTTTTTTTCTCTTTTGGCCTAATCACTCTAATCTGTGTTGTTTGGGCTATGAGGGAAACTTTTTGTCTTTCACATTTTGCCCTACAGCCATGTAAGGTCAGAACCATCACCAGTGAAGGAATAACAACAATCCCCCCAACCCAACCCTTCCCTTATGGAGTCGAGAACCTGAAACCAGAACCAAGACAACAGAAAGACACATTTCCTCTACTATCAACACCTTCGTCCAATGTTAGAAGAAAAATGAAGCTAATATGAACATGCTCTTAGCAAGAAATCTGAGAAGTGAGGTGACCCTACGCATGTACCTGACCTCTGGAAATCCCAGCACTTTCAAACCACATTTTGACAGAGTCAGTTGTAGCAGAGAATTTGAATGAGAATGAAAGTTTTCTGACAGATAGAGATGAAGAAAGGAGAAATTATTCTGTAAGAAAATGTATGAAGCGTGATTCTGGTATGAATTTTGCATTTTGAATTCTGTGCAAAAATGCAAAAAGAATTCGTATATTCAACCACCATAGTTCATCATGGCTCCTCTTTAATCCCAGTTTCTTCTTAGTATCAACTGTAACATTGTATTTTGATTATTGTAGTTTCCGTCTTGGAAATTAAGGTCTAATATTTCAGCTGCTTCTAATTTGACCACACCGAAACTTGGCTTTAATCAAATATGTTTCCTAAGGAATCCAGTGAGCTGTGTTTTTTGAAGTGAAACAGAAATAGCAAAACTGATTTCAGATATATTTTCCAAGGTGCTACATGCAGCACAACTTGGTTTTGAGAAAAGTGCTGGAAAATTGCTCTTAGGCCGTGTCTATTCTGGATCTCTTACAACACACAAATGGTGGAGACAGACTCCAAACCTAAGAAAGCTGACAGAGATCAACCAAAACTTTTACTGTTGTGATTCTTACCAGCAAAGGACAAAACCATACTTTCCATCAGAGATAGAATGTCCCATTTATTTCATGTTAAATTTGCCTGAGAATGGCAAAAGGATGAAGGCTTTCCAGCATGAAGCAGTAGGAATTTTTCAAGGCTTTCATGAAGAGGAATAGTTTTAGGCTTTTAGGGGAAATAAGGTGGCTATTTGGGGGCAGTGGGCAATGGCTGCAGAACCAATAGAGGTATGGATCTATGAGGAATCTATCTTGCTCTGACAGACTATTTGTGGTATTTAGACTTGCAGAACTATTCACTGCCTTGCTCCTACACCACTAAGGACCGGAGTCTTGGTTTGGAGATTATTACTCTGACATAACATTGAAAACCTTTTCAGGCTGTGCCACATGACATTGTGAAATTGCGAGACACTTAGCAGAACAAATAAGAGTACAGATATTTGACCTACCAGAGGGAGAGGGAAAATTTTCTGAGATTGAGGTCATCCTTAAATGAATTTTAGAAATTCATGGTACCTTTGAATAGCTAGGCTTTCTCTGTTGTTGAAACATGTAAAAGACTTCATGCCCGTTCTAAATGTCAGTGTCATACATCCTGGACAAAAACCCACTCCTCACTTATGTCCTTGAAATCCATATAAGCAAAAATGTTTGATAGGGCTTTTTTGTCATTACAAAATCCATTCACACTCAAGAGCCATGCAGAGAAGGATCTCAAAGCACTGTCTGAAAATAGCAGAGAAATGTACAAAATTCTGTGTGAAGCAGAGTGGTTTTTGATTTGCAAATGGAGCAATCATTTTTGGCTGTCGCTTTTAAACTGCATCAACACACACCATTATTCTGCATTTCAGCTGAGAGCTACAAGCAACATTATGAAAAAGTATCAGTGAGGATGAAGTCAGTTTTGATGGGCAATGAGTGCTTTGCTACCAGGAGATATAAGCACACCTCCAGAAGTAAAGTAAGCATCTAAATATTTGGAGGAGAGTCCCCATACTGAAAATGGAATATTGTTAACAAGCAATTATTTTTAATCACAATATTATCAAAGACAAAAGTTTGGTACTTCTCTATCAGACCTGAGCTTGTTTCTCTAATATCCTTAAAACAGTTCCCAAGTCAGGCACTCAAGTCTCTCTTGGGCCATTGCTCCCCACATGAAGAAGACTTTCTATTTCTGAGACAGATAATCTGTAACTGCTAACGAAAAGTCCTTTGAGAATATTAAAATAAAAAGGTTTCCCCCTATTTCCTTGCAGATGATGTTTAGGTGCAGAATATTCCATTAAATAGATACATACTTGATGCAAAAAAAAAAAAAGTATCTGTGAAATACATTTGCCAGCCCAATGAACCTGATGGGTAGCAGTGGTCCAGCCTCTCCTGAGCAGCTTGTTAATACACTGAGCAAAATAACAAATGCATCTATATTTGGGAGGTGCCACTGAAAGGTGGTTTGCCTCAGCTAAATGAAAATATTCTTAGGACACATTTGAACACCACAGTGTTCCATGCAGGTGGAATTGGCGTATGTTATTTGACTATGTTGCTAATTGGTGGTGCTTTGTTTAATGTGAAACATTGCTTCAGAAGCAGCTCTTTCCTGAAAGATTGACAAACACCTCTGCCCAAACTAAATTCTACTGAAGAGCTGATATTTTTGATATTAGTGAACCAGTCTGGGAAGGACATTTTGGGTTTTGTTTTATTGAGGGCTGCTGACACTCACACACAGAGCAGGAATGTCTCATGCATGTCCATTTTGCCCTTGTACCAACAGGGGTATGTTCATCAGGTCATTGTGACACAAAGGAGATTTTAACTTTCTTGGTAAATTTGTCACTGGTGGTAGACACAGTGAATTTCAGTGTTGTCTTTTTGATGAGAAAGAGGCAATTTTACAACAGAAATGGAGAAAATGAACATTAAACTTTTGCTAGGAAAGCCTGCAGATAATACTGTATGTGTTTCTTACATTTGATATCCTTTTATAATTTTTCTTTTTTAACATTTATATGGAGATGGACCTCATTCATGAAGAAGGTTCAGCTCTCTCAACTACATAGACATTTAAAAAATATGTGCAATATATCCAGGCCTTTCTGCGCATCAGCTATGCCACAGCCCAGTAGCCACCTTTCGGCAAATGAAGACGGCATCTAGTATAGGAGCTAAATCTACCCCCTGCCCAGAAACACTTGAAATTGCCTCATTTAAACCCCAGTCAGATGACTGGAATTATAGGTGTAGAGTCTATGCAGGTATTTTGCATTATATATGAATGTTTAAATATATGTATGTGTCTGGTCTCTACATCAGGGCATGCTAGAGGGTTCTCTAAGACAGGACTCTTTCAGAAGAAACTGTTGAACATATTTCCTTCTAACTCTTTAAAATGTTTCAAATATTTCAAAAAATTCACTAACCAGAGGGAAAAAACTAATTAGTGCTCATGACCGAGCACTATGGCAAAGCAGGAGATTTTGGCACAAAATTCCAATCAGAAAGCAGAAAGCCAGGTCAGTCAGGAATACGTTGTTTGCAGGGATGAAGGGACAGCTTTTCCCCACTGACCTTTGTGGGAACATTGGTTAAGACTTAAGAGATAGAGTAGATGCAGTTACAATAAAATGGTCGGACAGGCTGGGAATTTTCACTAATGTTTGGTGAAAAAGTCTCAGTTTTGGGTGTAGGACCCTAAATCTGTCAGTGGAAGTTTCAGGGGATTCAGTGAGTCTGGCACTTGGTTTGCAATTGTTTTCTCAGGACCACACAGTAAGTCTGTGGCAGGGACATGACCCAAACCTAAGTCTGCTGAGTCCATGCAGTCCAGTGCCTTAACCACAGGTTTTTGCTTGATTTTGGTAGGTATTTCTGTGACCTTTAATGCTATTATTGTACTAGCTCTTAGCTGTCAGAGATTTAAGAAAGCTTTTGAGGGAGTGAGGGTAGTTCAACTGTTTAGGAACCAGTGGTTTGGTATTCATTTTATCAGAATATCTTAAGAGAAGAAGACGTTTCAACAGTTTTAAAATGAATCTGACTTTAATTGCAAAAATAGAAGCCTCTCAGAAAGCCAACATTTCCCAAACATTCAATCCTACACCAAAGAAATTGCATCTAAACCGCTCCTGAGAAACATCAAATGAACTAAAGTAAAATGAACAAAGAAAGGGCGATTGACTGGCACTCAGCTCAACATGGATCCCACCAGGCTTCCTGACCCAAGCACTAGAACAGACCAAGCTTTCCAGGGTATCTGAAAACCCTTTCCGGTGTATCTGAGAACCCTTTCCAGACTTCATCTTCCCGTATCTGCTGTGAAAAGAATCATGAGAGCAAGGCAAAATTTCTGCATTGTTCCCTCCAGCCTTGCTCTCTGATCAACCTCCCAAGCTTTTTGGGAGAAATTACCTTAAAAGACAACAGCAGCCCCCACATATTTGCAGCCCCTGTGGGGGACATGGGTGTTACAGAGGCAGTACTAAACACCCTTTTTCCTGATCCGTCCATAGCCATTAACACTGGGAAAACAATCTGTATGAAATTCTTATTACCTCAGAACTCAATAAGCTGATGCTTTTGATTTCAGTAAGGTTAAGATTTCAGTCCCATCTTTGGTCAATATTTCTTTTCAAGAATATTTTCTACATGTGTTGAATGACTTACAGCAATGCTCAGCTTATGTACAGCACACAAGGCAACAGAATAACTGGTTTATAATCAAAAGTGTATGTCTCCTGATGTAGAAAATCATCAGGGTATTTTTTATGCCATAAAAACACACTATGTAGTCAATACTAAAGCAGACAATGAATTTCTTGGCTTGTATAAAAAGAAAGAGATAATTCAATTATAACTGTCTTTTCGTTCATCTCAATCACGAACAATGAATTTGTGACTTATGACTGTGCCTCGGATTTGCCAACATGGGAAGTCTTCCTACATTTTCAAGGCTTTTCAATTTTGTGAACCATGAATTTCAAGCATCATCCAAAAAAAAAAAATTAATTGCATAAAACTTTCCTGCCATGAACATACAGTAATATTCTATCTAGACATGAATTACAAAAAAAAAAAAGAAAAAAAAAAAAAAAAAAAAGGAAAACTTCTTATATGGAATAATTTAAACTATGTCCAGATTTTATTACATGTGTTTTGATTACTGAAGGTCTATTGCTAATTTACAAAGACTGTATATGCTGAGCATAAAAGATATTTATTTTGTTTCTTTGTCCTAATTGCATTAATTTATTTTGCTGAAGTGCATTGCTGGTAAATGGTGCACCATTCTGCACTGAAGAGTGTTAGTACATCTGTAATGTAAAACAAATGTCTGAAAAACAGAGATCTTTGCTCATGATATCCTGATGTATAAGAAAAATTGATAGCAAGTTACTTCTACATAGGCTATAGCTAGAAAGGAGAAACATGATCTATTTTTTGGGGGTTTTTTTGTGTTTACCAAAACTCGACAAGTCATGACAAACTATTCATCATGGATGTGGCCGTACCTGCATAGGTGGTGGCACATCTGGAGTGACCTGCTGTCCTTCCATGTCCTTTCTAACCCCAGCTTTCCAAGTAATCTCCCATAGGGAAGAAATTTTACAGCAGGGGATTAAAATGAAAAATCTCTGCAGTCCCTTCTTTCAGAATTGAAGACTACTTTGTGCTGGATACACTCTCACCATAATTCTTGTGAAGACTCTAAATTGCTGCCAGTTCAAAGCTGCAGCCTCCCCAGAGGGACACCTCCCTTCTGCTACTGGGGAGGCAATTGTGAGCACAGTGGTTGTGTCCTTGGGAGTTAAATATTTGCTATATTCCAAAAGATAATAAAAGTATCTTTTATAAAAGCCTGCGGGATAATATAATTCAATAAGAACCTTTTCTTAAGCTATCTCCTCTTCATTTGTTGTGGGCTTGAACTTGATAAACCTGCTTGCACAATCTGCAGCAAGCAGAATATGTGCTCTGACCCTTTGTAGAGCGATACTCATTAAAGGCAGCTATTTTTTGTAACTTCCTTCCCTGTGGAAGCCTATACTGGTGATGCTGTCTCTGAACCTGAGATATGGCCCCTTTCCTCATGAATCTTATTTCACAGATTGTTCAAATTCTGCAGAACTCTCTCCCACCCCTTCTTAGCAGGGATGTTAAATGTGATGGTATATATACCTAAAGATATTTTGCATTCGTGTGCACACATAGTTGGGAGAAGTAAGTTCATCTGCTTGCAATGGTCAGTGGGAAAAGCTGTATATCTCCTTGTGTACCTCCCAGAAACACCTGTCCATACAACACAGTGCTGATCAGCCTTGTGCTGCCAGCTGGACTGAGATATGTTGGCCTTGTTTACTCAAAACTAAAGAAATAACAAGGAGATAAGAGAGGAGAGTAGGATACAAGGGGTTTCCACCTCTCAGGTTTTACTATGTGGTCAGCATGGACTGGGAAGGTGTTTTGCACTCTTTTTATTTTGATTTTCTGGAAACTGTTACATGCTAAGCATTTAATATAAGCAGCTATTTACCTATAAGTATAACAAATAAAATACATGTTAATGGCTAAGTAATTTGTGAAGTTTGTCAAATACATGTAACACATATAAAGACATTGAACAGTTTACTAAAAAAACCCAGCAAAATATAAAAATAGTATCTTGTTTCCTTAAGGAGTCTATATGTAGCATAATACAGATGAACTGCGACTTTGATGTCAAATATGCAGGTGAGACTGTATTACACCACCCATTTGCAGTGTTTGCTCGATATTTAGATAACCTCTAAAATCAGAGAGGGAGAAGTCTTGCCTTTAGCCACGCTGCTGAAGTCAGTGAAAATTACTGCTGTGTTACCCAGGGTAAAGTGAAACAAAAGGTTTTCCATACCAAGGAGCTGCTTGGTCTGAGGTCAGCCTTCTCCACAGCAGTGGGTCTTGTGCTAGTGAGAAAACCCAGCATTGCCTGTTGGAGAGCAGACATGCAGCTGGGAAAGAGATTGCCCCTGCTCACCTCCCACTCAGCCCCTTTCATTCACTTAGGGTTGGTTTATGAAGCTGAGAAATGCAGTGTAACCAATGTCTCTGGTCCCAGTCATTCCCATCAGGAATACATCTGGGATGGGAGTGGGATGATGGATGACCTTGGCTGTCTGTGCTCCATATGGGATCCCCAGAAGGCACGAAAGCAGTTAATGGAGGCTACAAATCTTCTCTGCCCTGCAGTCTCTCCCATTCATGACTTAGATTTTGTGCATTTTGAGATGATGTGTCACTTTCTACCTGAACACAGTTCTTATAATAATTCACTGTACTTATATTAATGTGTATATATGTCTGTCTGTCATCTAGGTTTTCTAGATTGTTGGGTTTTTGGTGTCTTTGTATAACTTTCAACATCTCAAGATATTTTTAGATTTTTTCTCTTTTGTTTTGTTTGTTTGGTTTTTTTAAATTTGTTTTAAATAACAGGATTATATTCTGTCAAAAGTAGAAAGATAGTGTTTCTCTGCTTCTAAAGATACTTGGTTTGTGTGCTCAGACTTTTATCCTTAGCTTAGCTTTAAATCTGCACCTACCATTTCCATAATTCCAGTGGGTAGCTTTTAAAAAACAATGTGGGCCAAGCACCTGAATTCTATCATCTGGTTTGGATTAAAATGCACATTTTCCAGTCTGATTTTGGTGAGTATATCTTGGACCAAGAGCAAGCCAATATAAGTCGCAAACTGTAAAGGAAAAGTATTTCTCCTGAAAATGTGTAGAATGCACAGTTGGGGAAATAAACTCTTCTTATGGTGGTGATACTGAGAGGGAGAGAAATGCAAAGCATATGAGGGAAGGAGTTGTATCTATTTGACCATATTATGCAAACCAACACGACCAGCACTTGGGAATGGGGGGCTGCATGTAGTCACACACTGGCACACATTGCACATTACACAAAGCAACCTCTAGTGTGGTAGTGTGGTCACTTCTCAAAGATGCATTTGCTTGCAGTGAGATAAAAGGGAACAGATTCTTAAAATCGATGCCGATGTCCTTTAAAATTTGGCTGAAGACAATTGTTTCTTTTAAAGATAGGCTTGTGAGGTCCTGAGATTTGATTATGAAGAAAATCTTATATGGCATATAATGAGAATTAAGTACCTTCCTGCCTCAGTAGAGCTCTGTGCCCATCTTTGCTTCCATGAAATTGTAGAAAATAAGTTTTGAGAGGAATTCAGCAGTTCATCTAAACAATCCCTATGCCAAGGCAGGTGAGCCTAAATCTTCCCCAGTGCTGTCTGCACTGATTTGTGTTTCCTGAGACTCACAATACCACACCCTGGTCAGTTATTTTACCATGATGCTTCCTTATCCTGCAGCAGTATGACATGCTCAGCAATGGGAGCCTTCTCAGTGCTTGATTCCACTGGTTAAAACGGCTGTCCTTTATCAGGATGAGAGAAACATATTGTATCTGTATTTGTGATGCTGAGAATTAGCTTGTTTTCTCAATTATGCCCTGAATGCTCAGTAAAGGGATGCTTAAATACAGATTTGAGATCCATCTGAAAGTACATGAAAAGTTCTGTGGAGGGCCGAGAGGGCATGTTCACACTGCAGAGTCTTATTGGCTTGGAATCAACTACTGTTTCAGTGCAAATGACTTTTAGGTTATAAATCCTCATACATTTGAGTAGTATTTAGCTTCACAAAGACATGCCAAGCTTTTAAAATTCCAAGCAGTGGAAATGTAGGTACCTTCACATTTTTAGTGTTTCAGACTTGCATCTTTGGAAAACCACTAATGTATTTTGTTTATTGAGGCTGGCAAAAGATGGGAGAACAGAAATTCACCACATTTGCAGGGTGGTTTTTATCCCAAAGTTATTTTGCTACATGAGCACTCTGTAGTGTTTTAATTAAGGTAGCATTATTGGTAAGAATTTTAATACAGAGAAAATTGTCTGTTCTACCTTTTTTACGGTTTTATTTCAGATAAAATATATTTATTAAGTAAATAAAATAAAAATCAAGTCTTACTTTCAACATCCCATGCCACAACAAATCTTTTAATTTGTGCTGTGTTTCTGTACCTTGTAAAGAATAACAACCAGCGTCTATCTAAATCTATCTTCCTGATAAATTTGGTTGCTCAGAGCAACCACACAAAACCTTCTGCCAGAGGAAATGCGCACTAAACTGGGTTTTCATGTGTTGGGTGTGGTGTTTGAGAGGAAACAGATACTGCAGAGGTGATAAATGTAAGGTTGGTTTCCTCTTAAAAATACACCTGGAATCCACTGATTCAAGTGTCAGCTCCTTCCCTACTTTTTGATACACTGATACATTAATTGTGTATTTCTGCTGTTCTTGTGAGATCTATTAAAATCAAACCACCCTATTGTCATAATTGGAATTATTGAGGTTGTACCAGCATTGCCCATATTACTGTCACTAGTGTATGGTGCTATTTATAAAGCAGAGAATGAAATGTACCTTATGTGTGCAATGGTGACATTTCAAACCACCTTGAGATGAAGGAAAATAGCATTTCCTATTGGAAATTATTTTGATTAGAAATTACTCAGTAAGTACATTTAAAATTCATCCTTTCCTATAAAGCCCAAGAGAGATGACAGCCCTAAACTCAGTGTGTATATTAGACCAAATTTTTTGTGGCTGCAAATCATCATCCCTTGACTGAAGCCAAAGTTTCCATAAAGATTGACACAAACACACTGAAGCTGCAAACAATATCCTAAACCTCAGATCTTGAATTTGACTTTCCAGAGCACTCTACTAAGCAGAGCAAGAAAATATCATCAGCAAAGAAAGAAAACGATCAATATAATGGCAAAGCATTTCCATTTTGTACATCCACATGAGCATAACTGACTGCGAAACAACTTGCATTTACATGTTGTAAACATGTACATTATTAAAACCAACATGTTCATTATTGAGCTCTCTATATTATGCACACTTCTTTTACAATCAGCTCATTTGTGTCTTTAGAAACCAGGAATGCCTTCTGCAACACTCCTGGGAAATGCAGCGTGCCCCAAAGCTATTCAGAAATACAGATTCATAGCAGAGCCACTTTATTGGCTTTAAGAACTGACTCCTCCATTTCTTATTGTTCACTGGTGAAAGTAGAAACAGCAATATGAGAAATGCTGTTGTTTGAAAAAATAACTGTATTCCTTGAAGTCTGAAAAATAGGTTTGTAGCTTGAATAAACACACATGATGGTATTTTCTTGTAAGTGTTCTGCTGGATTGACCATGTGAAGACCTGCACTGCCAGCAGACAATTCTTTCTTGTTCCCCAGCTCCTCTTTTGCTCTGTGGTGGCAGAGCTGGCAGCTCCCTCCTCACCCTGGGGACAATGTGTTGTGGTGCACAGCTGGTGGTGTGCTGGTGGTGAAAACAGAGCAGCTGCTTTCCCTGAAAAGCACTGCCTCATGTATGGAGAGTGGGAATGGTCTCCTCTCCTAGTGCTGGGTTTACAACTATCCCTTGTGACCTCATTCCTCGAAGGAACTTTTCCAGTGAGATGGTGACCCATGTAGGTAGACATGTACATTTTTCTTCCATTTAAAATTGACAAATTGAGGGTAAAGCTTAGGGTCTAGTTGTGTCAGGGAAGGAAAATCAGCCTGGCTGGACACAATATTTAAAAATGGTTTCAGATCACTATGGAGGAAATGGCCTCCTGTTTTTGAAGTCTACACTGAACTGTTTTGCATAAGTCATTCTTGAACACTGAAGAGAGTTGTTCGTTGCTCATCCAAGCTAACAGGGATTTGTCTGCTAATTTCAATAGAAACAGAAATAGATTATCAAGGTTTTTGGCAGGACTGTCTAATGATTAGAGACTCAGGAGAGCAACCAAATTCCAAAAGTAGATGCTTCCTGTGCTATGACATTAGTTTCTCATTTCTTTCATGGGAACATTTGCTGCCATGATCACAATTTTATAATGGAGACAAGCATTCTTCTAGCATTCATCTCAGAATGTCTATAAAATAAAACCATAGTTTCAAAACAAATTTCACAGTTTATTCAGAGCGAGAGAATTGTGCCTTAACGATGAGTTTCTGGGCAGAGTAATAGAGTGAAAATTTTTCCTATAAATAAATATTCTTGAACTACCAGTATTGTTAAATGAAATCTATTTTGAGATGCCTTCAGGACTTGCATCATTAAGCCTGAAGAATTGATCTGTTCTCTGAGGGTGTTTGAGATCTTGGTATGCCATAACTATTTCACCTTAATTTGCTTTATGCACCTGCTAATGGAATGATAATATTTTGGTATACTTTGAGGATGGTAATATTTTGTGGCGTTCTTTGGAAAACATCAAGATTTCAATACTTTGGAATGACTTTCTGCTGTTCATATGTTTGACTTGTCTTGCAAGGTGTGAAATCTTTTAAGCAGTCATAATGCTCATTAAAAGGGAAAAATAAAGGACTTCAAGTTGGTTACATTTTGTGAAAGTTGATGGTTTAAAATCTAGTGTTAAGGAAAAGTACCAAAAGCAAAAAGTATTGAAAGTTTCCAATTGCCACATACTGGTTCTTTCTTTCCTATTTGCTATTGGCTAGCTGGGGTTGTTATAAATGGTCACTTCATACAGCTGGTATCAGGAGATGTGGTGATTACACAGCCTGGTGGGCAGGTCCATGTTCACTCCCTGCTGCAGTGCACAGGAAGAAATGGTGTTCCAGGTTTGCATCACACTCCCTCTACATCACTGCTGTCAGAGGCTGATGTGGTTTGAACAGGGTGTGTCCTTCCACCTGGGCCTCCACTCTGACACAGCATCTTGGATTCCCACACTCCCACCCTTCTCCCCAATTTTTTCACAAGCAGAACATGAAACAATGTGTTTGCAATGGCTGGTGCTGAGCTAGGCAGATGTCTCTCCAGATTTTAATGCAACGAGTTCAGAGTCCTCTACGTATCTTCCGTTTAACTGTTCATTGTTGGCGTCATGATGGTACAGGTAAACAGGGACCTCTGTGATCGACGTGGCAGTGTAGGAGGTAGATCGCGTGGAACAGTGCTCGCGGCGCCTTTGGCCCCACTGGGTTTTGTACTGTGTCCACTGCCTCTTCAAAGCTCCTTGTACCTGTTAGAGAAACACACAGAGAGGGTGAGGCATCATATAAACCCCTGCGACGAAAGGAAAGGAAAGGAAAGGAAAGGAAAGGAAAGGAAAGGAAAGGAAAGGAAAGGAAAGGAAAGGAAAAGCTCCAGGTCTAATTCCATCAGGTTTAGTCTGCCTCTCTCCTCCTCTCTGTTCCTGAAGCAGTTGTTCAGCTCTCAGCCTTAACCCCCTCCCTGCCTACCCTATGGCAACAATAAGAGCTTCATGCAGTTGCTCATCCTGTAAACGTGGAAGAGATTGCTGCACAACACAGGATGAGGCTATGGTAGAAGATGGAAGAGAAAAGGGGAATTGGGACTAAAACCCTCCTGATGCTGCAGCTGGATTCTTGCCCCTGAAATGTCTAATGCATTTTGATACCTGAAAAAGATCAGCCTTGAGTAATGAGCCTTTGCCATGAATGGCAAAGTGTAAGTACAAATGGCAAAGTGTAAATACACTTCAAGAGCTTGCCAGGACTAATTTTGTAAAAAGAGTTAGAGGATTAGGACAGCTAAACAGGGATTTTGTTCTGGTATTTAAGGACAGGGTCTGTGCTTGCATTGGTCAAAAATATAGCATTGGTCATAGCCCTCTGCATGGAAGAATATTTCAAAATTTGAACATTCATCTGCTAGGAATAAGAGATTTTGTTCAACATTTACATTAAGAGTGGTGTTATACATGGCACTAGGAAATTATTTAAACTATTGAGTCCTGCCAGGGAATAAGAAGCCCTTCTACAGCTGCATGTCCAGGTGTGGTGGCTCTTGATAGTGCTGCTACATGAGGAGAAAGTGGGCAAATCCTGGCTCTTTTTGTTTAGATCAGTGATTAAAAACCAAGTGAGAATAGGAGCAGTTTGACACAATAATATGGTGTAAATGACCCCCTCCTCCCGAGGAAGGCAGGTGCATGTAAGGCACTGTGATGACAGCAGTCCACACATTTCTGTGCTCCTGCTGAAGTGGGCACTGTTTGTCATTTGGAGAATGTATTGCTATTCACCTTCTCCTAACACATAAAGAAAAGAAAACAAATGGCTGTGCAGGTTAATTAGATATCGAGCACAAGAAAGGCATATGGTTACAACGGAACTTTAATTACTTGGGCTGTGAGCAAAGTTTACTATGTCAATAATGAGAATTAAAGTGAAATAGCTGCATGCAGGGATGTTTTATCACACTATCACTCAAGTTTATTAGTGAGAGTTACTAGGTCAAAGAGCAACGCAGTGGCAGCACTTGATAGAGAAATATTACACACGAATTAAATTTTGTAAAGATTTCAATCACTTTAAAATTGCCTTTTGATGTTACAGTATGAACACTGTAGCTTAGTCACCCCAGAAGCTTTGGGGAGGGGCTGGAAGAAGAACCCTTCAGAAGTACTTGGACAGTGACTCCTCATTTCTCACTGGGCTGGTGGCATCTAGAGCAGACACAATGAGGATAATGCAGAAGCCTTGTCTGTGCACAGAGGCTCTGCCTGCTCGCAGCTCCACCCCCAAACCATGTCACCAGCCACTGCACCCTTCTGGCCTTCACCTCTGTCCCACACTGATCGTTTGCATTTCACAGCACTTCATCCATTTGGATTCATGTCAGCATCTTTAATGAAGGCAGCAAGAGACGGCTCTTAGAGACTTTCCATTCCTCTCCTAACCTTTTCCTTCCCCTGCTCCCTGTGCAGATCCCAAGCCTTTGATTGTTCTTGCATGGGGAGAAGAGCTGCTGTTCAGGTGAGGAACTCCTGCTAAGCTCTCAAACTGGTCTCAGCTGAACTGGAGTCTGGCAGTCCACCAGGGCAATAGGTCTGGAGATGAGAGCATGGTTAACTGGAGAGGGAAGAGCAATGTCCCCGAGTCTCACAGAGCCTGGCACGAGGAGCTTGTAGTTTTCTTCTTAGAAGGGAATGACGCTTACATTGTATGTATGGTGGGTAGACAACAGACACATCCCTTCCAGTTCAGCCCATGATTAGAAGTGCCATTGTATAGGTCTAAAAGGCTCCACAGAGCAGTGAGAGCACAAGGTCAAAGCAGCTTTGTTTTTGTTCTCTGCTGAACTGCTAGTCTGTACAAGGATCCGGCCACAAATGGATAATGGATTGTACAAGTTGCTGCATTTGAGTAAAACTTGCTAATCTAGTTTTCTGCCATGATTCCAAGAATCTCAGATGATCATAACTCACTGCCAGCTAAAACTATTCAGGCATGGATTTTAAATATGTGAGCGGCATTACTGAAAATCACATGCGCAGCCACAATCTATTAATGACTGAGGAGGCACCTGGGGACCAGGAGGTGCAGGGTGATGCCTGCCATGCTTTCCACTGTGATGGCAAATAAAAGAAAGCAAAGGCTGAGGCAATGAAGAGCCCAAGTTTATTTACTCTGCTCTTCAAGACTTTTAAGATTTTTCTGCTCTCTATTAGCCATTCACGGTTCACTGGCACATAATATACATGGCTGTTTTTTCCCCAAATAGACTTTCCATTCTGTTGTCCAGCCTTGCAGTCTAGAAGCAATCCCAGGCTTGAAAATGTGGTCTGGTGAGCAGACTGTTTCAGAGACCTTGTATAATCTGTACAACATTGTTACTGTTCGACAGAGAAACTACAGTGCTGCTGGACACTAAGATTTTATATGAAAATATGCAAGAAGATTTGTAATTTTAAAAATAATAAAAAAATAAATGTTTATGTGTTCTTCCACATGAATGCAGACATTGGTACAGCTTCTTAATAATTTTACATTTCTTTCTATATAGATGGGTCCATGGTACTAAAGTGAGGTTAGTGAGGCAGTAGTGATGAATGCACTATAAAACATCATCAAGTGGTTCTGAGTTTAGCATTGTTTGTCCTGGCTAAGCTTCATGTATTTCAGTCTTGAAGTTAAATATTCCAGTAGGAAAAAGTAAATGCCAGATTAGCCAGGCTTCTGCAGTACTAAAATTAATCTCCTTGCCCCACACTGAATTTTCTCGCCAGGTCATTTTAGCCTCTATGGCAACAGATGTATACAGCAGCTTGGAAAAAATCTTATGTCATGACTGAAGACCTGACTGTGTCTTTGGTCTATGTTCTTCTGCATACACCAGAACTAGAGGAAGTTACCTCAATTTTCTTGGTCAAACTCGGGTTAATGCTCCCTTTGGAAGGCCCTAATGCCAGTTTGTAGTCTGTTGCTGCTCTTCTATAGGTTTTGTGCCTTATATATCTACAGATTGTGTAACTGCAGACAAAAATAGGAGGAAGGGGTTACAATCCTGTCATCCTCTCCTGGTCCAGTCCAGTCCACCTACTCCAGTGCATAAACTTTACTTGCTGTTTATTGGTGATGTGCTGTTGCAAGCAGCACCAAACTGTCTTGAGTCTGTATTAGAGAGGCATCATCATTGACACTGCTCACCTTAATGGGAAATTCTAAAAAAGCTTCCCTTCTAGTCTAGTAAATAAAATTTCCGAGAAGAAAATAATGAGAGGGTTCTTCAGCACTCCTGCCACTGACAGGCTGTGAATCTGAAGCAGATGCAATAATTTTGAAAATGGGTGTAACAGTGAAAAGTACCCAAGCACCAATAAAATTACTCTCAATGTGTCTGAGAAACCTACATCCTCAGAGTCATTTGTTCTTACTGCCTGCCATTGATCCATGTTTCTGATCCACTGCTCCACCAAGAAGTCATCAATCATACATATTGGCAAGCAGATGCTTCAGATATTTTCATTAGTGCATAACTTGAGAATTGTGTTTCTGGGGTTGTAAAGGTGGATATGCTCTTCTGACACTGTAGCATTGTCAAAAGTACTTTGGAATTAGAGCTAAGATGATGAAACTAAGAAACTAATAGTCTTTAAGATACTTTGTGTTTTCAGTGCATTTTATTGTGGCCTTTCCTCATTTTTAACATTGCTACAACCTTTAATCTAAACACAAGTCCGTGTGTTCTCACTAGAGATGTTGAATAACCTTTTACACTGTTAAAGCTGTAAAACATTAAGAGAATATGTTCTGCAAAATCTGATCTGAAAAAAATGAAAGATGACACTGGAGAGAATGAAGAAGGCAATGTTTAGGACCAGGATTCTGGGGTAACACGTTGTTTGAAGGCCAGTGAGGAGACACTGGCGTGCTGCTTATATACAGCTATGCAGTCATTCTTATGGGGAGAGGATGCTTCAAAAACTGCCTGACTGGTCTCTACTTTCTTCACAGCAGGTCCTCCATAGTAGGGAGTATCAAAATTTATTTTTTTTTGTTTCCAGGGCATAGATATTCATGTGAGTCAGAGTGGTGACTCACATGAAGGAGGATAAGGCAAAAGGAGAAAGGTGATAGTAGCCTGTAGATACTGGGGACAGAAACGTGTTAGGAAAAGAGCTGTACATGTCTTCAACTTTGTTTAGCTGGACTCACGAAACTACGAACTTCTGTAGCATGATCTTTACAGCTCTCATTTCACATCAGGTTCTGATGTCATTAGCTGCTCACATTTGCCATTCTCTTTCATGTCTCCTGAGGAGCTATGCTACAGAACTGCAGCAGGAGGCATCTCATCTTTTAATCCTTGGGTTTCTCTGTACATTTACACAGGGAGCCAGCCAGAGGCAAATGTACAGAGATGTCAACAAGTGGTGGCAGAATTTAATACTCTCTGCTATCCTGAATGTTATCAAATCAGCCAGTAGCACCTTATCAACAACATATCTTGCTCCCACTCTCTATCAAAACATCAGTATGGTCACATCATTACATGGAATTTTCTGGTTTCTAATAATATTCAGGGATAAACAGGAGTACAAAGATCTCTCTAGGTTGACATACTGAGCATTAGCATCACAAAGTTTGTTCTGTATCTAATTCATCTGCTCTGGATTGAGAATGAACTTTTTAATGGACTTCCTAGCTTTGCTAAGATATATGGTGTTTTATTTTGCTATGGTTGACTGCCCTTGTTGTATTGAAAAAGCCTTTTTCTGCCAGTCATCTTTGGAAAATGGCTTGCTGTAAGAATTTAAATGGCTCTTGACATATTTTAACCTGCTATTTTTTGTCAGAAAAACCCCGCTGTATGTGTATATACATATATATTATCCAGCTGTAAGAGAACAGGACAGATCTTTGCCACAAGGGTTTTTATTTCTCAATTACTACACAAAAAACTTCAACTGTAAAAAGGCCAGTGCTGATCCTCAAAGGAGAACAAGTAATTGCACTCCTCCACCTCTGAGAGTGCTACCAGGGATGGATTTGCCACAGCTCTGGGTCTGAACACAGCACTGCATTCTCCAAACAGATCCCTGAATGTCGCCTTTGCTTCTTATGGAGTATTGTGGTCCTTCCTGCTGTTCTGGGGCAGGAAGGGAAGTGATTTTTCTCCTTTAGTTAGACCTGCATCTCAAACTTGCAAATAGTAGAGGGACAGTGTCATGCCTGTGACATCTCCTTTGTAGTGGTAACACGCCTGATTAATCTGCTCAGGGATATTCCAGTCACACTCTGCACAGAGCTGTCAGAAATGCACACCACGGCTTGTGTGTGGAGAGTAAAAGTGACTTCATGTGGTTTCAAAGTTTGTAGTGCAACGCTTCACGTCTGCATTAATGAATAGCAGAGTGATTATTTTTCAAGTTCTACTCATTTTCTGCATTTCATATACTTACCTCACCATTGAAGAAGCAGAATATCGTAGCTACAAGTAAGCCCTAAGAGAAAGGAAAAGAAATGAGTTTAGGGATCTGAATAAATAGACTTCTTCATCATATTTTGGAAATTTGGACTTGATGGATACAAGATAAAAACTTTGCTCCACTTCTTCTACATCACTGACAGTCCCCATCTTTCATGGTTGTGTTATTAAATGGATTTTTTATCTTTTTATAATGTTTTACCATTTCTTCCCTATATTAATAGTTTTTAGATATTATTTGTTGTGGCTATGAAGTTATTTATGAGATGTAGAAAAGGAAAATTAAAGGTAGATATATATTCTGCTTACAGAGGAGAACCACACTGCCACTGATTTTTCTGAAGAGATGGCAGAGGAATTGTGTCCTATATATTGCCACTCATTTGTCAGAGTGCAGCAGTTTGGTCGAAAGAAACAGCCATAGAGAAGAATCCAGCTGTCCCAGGAAGGCTTCAAATTGAACTGTGTGTCACGATAAGTGAACTTATGTGTTGGGCATCACAATGGATGGAGAGGACATGAAAAGAAACCGTACCACGATAGATGAGCTAGAAGGTAGGAAGGCAGAAATAAAGAGACACTGCAGATCATAGCTTGGTCCTAAATGGCTTTACACTAATTTAATCATCACCACAGTTGTTCAGATAATAATTCACTGCTGCTATGAGATTAAACTGGGCCAAGGCAGGAATATGAAATGAGAAAGTGTGAAATTAATAAGAGAGAAAATTCTTGCACGGAGAGCCTGCCATTCAGGATTATGTAGTTACGCTGGTCCATGTCCTAACTGCACTCGCTCTTACTAAAATAGATTTTATAGCATCACTGTGAGCCAAATGCCTTCATTTTAAATTACTTAAAGCAGTTATTATAAACTAAACATATGGCAGTTTGTGAAATTGAGGGGAAAACTGCAATGCAGCTTATGTTCCCAAGGGCTGCTTTGTAGAGCTTTACAACTGTATCTTTTCTATAAAACCTTCATTTAATGATTGCCAGTTGAATTGTAGATAATGCTTTGCAAAATATATTGGACTCTCAGACGTGTATTTTGGACCACAAACAGGCGGTAAAGCAATAACTTTTTAAAAAATGCTTATATAGAGATACACAAGCTGGTTTGGACAAGCGCTGACCACTTCAATTTTGACAATTATTTTTGTCTAATAGATTTTCTCTGATGCAGAATTTGTAATTTGACGTAACTTCAAATATCAACACAGAAAAGCATGTAGGAAGAGGATGAAGGGTATACAGGGTGAGAAAAAAGTTTATGTTCACATTTTGACAAAGCAGTGAGTATTTTCAAAAAACTCAAATCCCAGCATGCAGTAAGAAATGCACAATACCTGAGAAGCACCTCAATGTGGCAGTGGACCATACCAATTCTACCACTGCGGGTCCTAATACAACAGGACCTCGCTGGCGGAAAACCTCCTAATCTAAGCACCCCCTGGAAAACACAATGGTCTCTCCCCAAAACTGTGTGAGCCCCTCTGGTTGTAANAAAGCCGTTCTGTACAGCACCAGAGCAGTGCTGGCTGGAGTGATCTCTCAGAAGCCATAGAGACACTTTCGGGAAATGCAGAGGCTTGTTCCACCCCTTCCTCAACCCTCGGCATTACCTCAAAGTCAAACAAAACCTTACAACTCTACAGCAAGACTTTGTCAGACCAGACACTACTAAATCAAGATTTTTTGCAAGTGTAGAAAACGCACCAGCTCCTCATGGCCTGTACCAGTGCTGTTTGTGCTGTGTGCACTGCAGAAATGTGCACAGTTGGGCAAAACCTCTGCTCTTGAGCTGTACCGTGCACCCTTGCAGCTGGGGTCTCACTGCTTTGCTAGATGTGGTTTCACTAACAGCAGTCAGCCACAATGGCCAAAGAGATGGATCTCGATCTCCTCTGGGAGCAGGGATGCTCAATGGACAGTTCACATGAGGCAAATCAGAAGACAGCAGGGGGACAGAAAGAAGCAGCGAAATTTTTTTGCATGTCTGCACTTCAGTGAGAGTGTTTAGGAAGAATTTGGGAACCTCAGTTCACCTAAAGACAGAATTTGAACCTGAACTATTGAAATGAAGCCATTTTCCATTTCAGTGCCTGTATGGTGTTGGGATTCCTCTGCTCCACTTTTCTGCTACTCAAGAGGGTAGTTCCCTTACTAATGTTTTCTCCAGACAACTTCTGACAGAAAAGCTAAAGAGGAAGGTGTAGTGATGCCCCATATCCCTTTGAGTTACTCTTCTAGTCTAGAGTGAGCTGAAAGCACACCTAGCTTCTTGTTATTCTGAGACCATGAATGTTGAACATGTTCTGGCTGAAGAGATTATTTTCTCTACTTCATTCCATGTACATCTCATTGCTCTTCCACCTGCCATGGCCCTCTGGCCACTGCCATCTATATTTCTATTTCTATTTCAATTTTCTTTTCTATTTCTTCCATTTTATACATAAAATTTTGCCCCTTGTTTAGAGGGCTTTTTTTATCTTCAGCTGTAAAGCTACAGAGATATCAATAGCAGACACCAGCTTTGTCTGTTTGGAGCCAGGAGGGCTTGGGATGACCATAATTCTGCTGTGGATCTATTAAAACGTGACAGACTACGTGTAGGTTAATTATTTAATTTATGGGTTATTTCTCGTATCTCTTTGACATATACCTTCCAAATTCTAACTGCTGGTGGTTTTTGCTCAGGATACAATTCTTGCTTAGGACGAGATCCCTAGGTCAGTTATATCTCTCTGCCACTGTGTCGAGTTTTTAAACTAACCTGTGATACACTGTTTGCTGCCAGCAAGGTAACGTTGGCTGTGGTATTGAAAGCAGAAATGAGGAATTTATTTATTTGGAGATTAGGGCCTTTAATGACTTCTTCTGAAATTTTTTATTTTTGAAACTATGTGAACAAATGAATGTGGCTTTTGGCTGAATCGTGCCCTCTGGATTGTCCGGAGTCAGCAGCTCTCACACCTTCACGTACCTTATTAACACTGTAGTGAGTTTCTCCTGTGTTTAAGTGACTATACTGGTCTAAGTAAATTCTTTGCTTGACAGGTATTTAATTTGTATCTCACTCTCCTAGAAAATGTGAGTGTCTTGAAGAGAAGTTCGAGCAATTTGCTCAGGTTAAAAAGAAACAAATAAAAAATACCTATGCAGATACTGCAAATTCACATAGGTTTCTCTTACCTCTTTGTTTTTGTTTTTTTTTTTTTTTAAATTTGAGCTTATGTTTCCTTTAAACCAAGAAAGCATATGTAGATATACTTATTCCTGCTCTTTCTGACCATGTCCATGACTTTAGTTTTTTCCCTAATCAACTATGCACTGTTGCTGTTTAGACTTTAGTGGGATGATATATTCATTACAGATGGTAGAAGATGATGGCAGAAGATGATGGCATATGTAATTGCACAGATGGTCGTAATATAAAAATCAGTTTCTGATTCTCTACATGGACTTTGTTCCATGTCCATTTACTCCTCACTTCTGGATCTGAATGGACAGCAAAAAAAAAGAAAGGCGTGGCTGAGGTTGTTCATAGAAGTACAACCCATTCCCACGTCTCTCATTTTGGCAAAGATAAAAAGCTTTGAGAAAAACAGCAGTGCATTTCTCACCACCCTCATTCACAGCATATTCACACAGCATCTCTGAGGTAAATGACTGGGTTATGAATTGTTCATTTATGTTAGATAAAAAAATAAGCAAAGAATATGTCTTTGCATTTTCTGCTGCCACTGAGGTGGGGAGATTGTCACAAGAGGCTGAAGACAGCAGCCACCTGCTGCAAAATGATGGAGATATCCTATCATCCAAAGCTCAGGCTTTGCTTCTTCTCCTGCACTCTATGGAAGTTTCATTACTGTCATTTTTTTGCATTAATTTTTCATACAAAAATATATGTATGGCACTTTATTATATCCAGCCTACAAAAAAATATTTCCCCTAACTTTAATTGGCTCAAAATATATAAAAGTTTTAAAATTACTAATAATCCACAGAGAAAAATAAAAGGAGAAAATAAAAAAGAGTGCTTATGTTTTAAAAAGCAGTCCTATAACCTTAACTTTGAACAGAAGGAAGAAATATTTCTGTCTGGTTTAGTATTACTGAGGATATTTTTTTTCCTTTTAAACTGAGAAACAGATGGAATGAATACCTTCTAAAATACATTGAAATATCTCACTATTTTTAAGAGGCTACTTTTAAATGGGTTAATTTTGTTCTGCATAAGGCTGCATAGAAAGCTAAATTTAAAACTTGGAGGCAGTGTGGATATATATGCAGTCCAAACCCATGCCTTAAAGATTGAAAATACTCTTGTATCAGACCAGACCCCTCAGGGCTGCATCCTCCAGCCTGGCAGGGTGGGTGCTGCAGCCCTGAGGGTGCTGCTTGGAAGCTGCTGAGTGGCACACAAGAGGTCTCACTTGTGGAGAAAAAAACAGTGATTATTCTCTGTTCAACAGAAAAACCCCTTTTCATTTGCCAATAAAAACCAAGGCCCTTATGCTGAATAGCATTTTAATTTCTCATTAGAGGTAGACTTCTACATTTAGGGCCACAGTCACCAAGGTATTGAGAAGAGTAGCTTTAGTTGCTTGTGTGTTGCTGTTGGTTCAGGGGCTGCTCCTCCCTCCTCCCTCACAGACCTCCATGGCTCCCTCTTCTCTGGCACAGTGACAGAGCCATTTTATGTAACCTCACAGCCTCTAAAAACATGGCTTGGAGGAGCTGGACATAGAATTCAGTGAGATGGGACGGTAGGCGGAGGGAGCTTGAAAGCAGAGGCTTATTCGTGCCTGGGCTGCTTTGAGATCTCTGGGAGGATCGTGTCTACGCAGGACTAACTGATACTTTGTGGAGTTGTTTTTCTACTCTTCCTTCTGTTTTTTTTTCATGAGGAGTTTGCTATGGACCAATGTCAGATATCAGAAGCTGGGGCAGTTGTCGTTGGTAGCTGAACCTCTGACAGGAGCACAGCACCCCAATCTCTTTACAGCCTGGGATTTCTCAGAAGGTTTTCAGTGGCTCTGAGGATGGAGGAAGTGTCAGCTGCAGCCCCAGGACCAGCAGAGCTGCAGGAGGCCCTGCCACGTCATCGGGCACAAGCCACATCACTCTTGCTCTCTCCGAATGGAGACCTGAGTGCAGCCACATGCAGCACAAAGCGCTGTTGCTGCTCCTCTCCTTCACAGGAGGCATTTCCTTTGCCCAGGTGTACCATTTTTTCTTCCCTGGGCAGCATGATGGGGTCTTCAGGCTTTTGACAGATGTGTTTTCATGACAGAGGTGTGCAAGGAGCCAGCACATCCTGTATCCTAATGCTTTACAGGCCAAGGGTGTTTGCACCTTTCATGTGCTTTCAGCATCATCTGCGAGGTTTTGATCTGTAACTCACTGGCTCTTCGGTAGTGCAAATATTTGCTTTGTGGTGCCTATTTTAGGAGCCCTGCTAAATAAGATAGCTGTGTGTGTTCATAAATGCAACTACAGCATCCCAATCCATGTACGTCATTCCAGCTAAGATGTGCTGGTTTTGTGTGGAGTTGAGTTAGTTTTCTTCATAGTAGCTAGTATGGGGCTCTGCTTTGGATGTGTGCTGGAAAAAGTGTGGATAATGCAGGGATGTTATAGCTATGGCTGAGCAGGGCCTCCAAAATTCAAGGCCTTTGCTGCTTTTCGACTCACCCCACCACGAGTGGGCTGGGGGTGCACAAGGAGCTGGGAGGGGACACAGTCATGACAGCTGAACCCAGCTGATCCAAGCGATATCCCAGATCATATGGCATCATGGTCAGTATATGAAGTGGGAGAAGAAAAAGGGAGATGTTTGCAGTGATGGCTTTTTTTGTCCCAGGTAATTATGTGTGAGGGACCCCTACTTCCCTGAGGATGGCTGAACGCCTGTCGGGCCATGAGAAGGTGTGAATGAATTCTGTATTTTGCTTTGCTCACGTATGTGGCTTTTACTTTATCTTAACTAAACCCATGGGTTTTCCCACTTTTACCCTTCCAGTTCTCTCCTCCATCCCACTGCAGGGTGTGAGCGAGTGGCTCCATGGGGCTGAGTCACCAGCTGGAATTAAATCACAGCATAAGGGTTGAAATGTCTTTCTTTTGCTGGGTGCACTCTTCGTTTCAACATTTTGGAGACTAAAGAGTGGATATTGGTGATGGTAACAGGAGACACGAACCTCTACTTTTAGAGGATCAATGGGAATTTGTCTAGCTGGGCTGGAAAAGTATAAGCATTCCCATTTGCAGAACAAAAGCCAGCCTTCCATTTTGTTATCGTTTATCTGCTCTCCAGATCTGTTAAGAGGAATCTGGTCTATTGTGTGAAAGACATTCAGCAGACATACAGTGTTTGTGAATTCTTCATACAGGCATTTTTGAAAAACAACTTCTGCTTAAAATGGCGAGCATTTCTGATACCATCACAAAAACTGTGGGACAGGTCAAAACCAGACTGCTGCTGTCATTCTGAAGTGACTTCAGCAGAGGGAACCTAACTGGTTGATAAATAGAATAGAATAGAATAGAATAGAATAGAATAGAATAGAATAGAATAGAATAGAATAAAATTAAAATAAAATAAAATAAAATAAAATAAAATAAAATAAAATAAAATAAAATACTGATGTGTTGTTTTTCAACTGGGAAAAACATTCTCTGAAAGAAATACCATTACATGGTTTCTTTTACGAACAAATTCTTTCTTATCTTCAATCCCCTGTGTGCTTGTTTGCACCATTTCTGTATACATGAACTATATAACTAACATATCAATCCTTCATGTTCACTTAAGGCAGTGATGGACTGTGAAAACCTCACTGTTCTAGAAAAGGCATAAAAAATTACTCATTAAACCAGTGCAGAAATGAAAAACGTATTACATTTTCCACCAAAAAAATATTGGTAATTGTTCCCATGATGCCGCTTGTACATGACTGACCTGCCATGAGCTGCAAAACCCAGCAGACTCTTGCTAGTGTCTGCCCAGTCTGGCTGCGCTGTGGGTTATGGGAACACAACAGCCAGCAGGGAAACACAGCCATTACACAAACTAACACACTCTCTGCTAATTATAGAACCAGCCCTAGAAGAAAATGATCACCAGAGGAGCGATTACACAGCTGGCGATCTTAAATATGCATACAAGAAATGTTTGGGAAAGGATTAAGAATGTTTGTTTTGGGTTACAATTAAAAATCCACTCTAAGTGGAAAAGGGAGGATTGCACTCGGCTGCAGCTAGCAGGACAACTGCACAGCCCTTCCAAAAGGCCAAATTTTAGCAGGAAGCACACTGAGATTATACTGCAGAGGTGTCAAGAGCTCTTCTGTGAGAGCAGAAGGAACTCATCAGGGATGAAACTTTCCTGCCTTGGATCCTTCCCTCACCCAACCCCCTTCATTAGTACAGCCTCCATTTTAACCTCAGTTTGGTGATTTTCTATTGCATAATTATGATAATTAGAATTGTTGATTAAGATGATAATCATTGGTTTCGCAATTCTCCCAACAACTGCACAGGATTTAAAGGATATTTTAAGAGTAAAGTGATTATTATCTTATCCTAACTTGGTAAAACTGTAAGCAAATAACTTGTCACCAAAAAAATTAATTTGGAGATATTCCTTTATAGATCTCGTGAATGAAAATGTAACAATACAGGCAAAAATAGAAGAAACAAGGTTCTCATTCATTTTAAACAGAACTGCAATATCAGATGGCATACTCTTCAAAAGGAGGCCTATAACTTCAGTTATTCTATCCATACAGCAGCAGGAACACTGGCAGTTTGGAAAGAAAAAGGATGATAAGCAGGATATATAATCTGAGAGGATGCATAGATTTTGGTAGCCTTATCACTTCATTTAAGCAAAAAGCACTACTGATTTTTAAGCTGTTTTCTTATTAGAGCATTAAAATAATTTCTTCATTTAGTTTCTGTATGAAAGGAAGAAAGAAGTAGGTCACCATGGTCACTCATGTTGATCACTATTCACAAATGCATTGAAAAACTGCCTTTCTTGGTCAGTATAGGACAGGATATATTCTAATCAGTAAACCAGATAACCCAGCATTTAAAGTCATTTAGGTTTGGCTTGTTTTATTTTCAAAAGAAAATAAACTAGACTTACTGAACAATACTGTATTTTCAAAGCGTTTTTGAAATCAAGATGTCAGTCTTGTAATTTAAACCACCTAATAATGGAATTCTAACTCCTAAACGAAGCTTAGTTGTCTCTGTTTTTTGTTTTGTGTGTTGGCATTCCCTCTGTACAACAGTTTGCATACACTGCTAATTTTAATACTAATGTCACAGCACTAGTTTCAGTCAATTTGAGCACTTCAACAGAAATTGTGTTGGAACATAAAAGCCCTCTGTGAACTCAGTTTTCTCTCCATAGTTTAGAAATAGTGTGAACTGATAATTTTGGCAACTTATTAAATTGTTTCCTCTATCTTGTCTCTGTTCTTTACACCCTGGTGCTGCTTGTGTAAATGCAGATAATCCAATAATGTAAAATTGTTGGAAAAGAAATGAAAACCCAGTTATTTTCAGCTTCAGGGCAAAACCCCTCGCAACAGTGTCTTTGACTAAATTAGTTTAACATCAAACATTTCAAGTACACTGAAGTTGCTACTATTTAACATACCTGGTAATGCATTAATATATGCATGATGTAATCATATATTTCTCCAGCAAGTCGGTTTTCTGGTCTCCAGGGAATAATAACAAACTGAATTCCTAGTAAGGGCACCAGGATTAATGTGGCCCTGACAGCTTTCATGTACATGTTGGACTCAGCACGGTGAGTATCTCTCAGCTTTGTCACCAAAACTCGGACAATGTTAAGCAAAAAGAAAAAATTGACCTGCAAAACCAAAGCTATTGTAGGTGAAAGCATTCAAATTAAACAGACATTCAAAGTAGAAATACAGAGCACATAAATGGCAGTAAAGCATTGTTTTCTAGCTTTATTGTACCTTATGATGGCCAGCTCCTGGGCAGTCAGGTCTTGGAAAGCATCTTGAATATTTTCAGAAAAGATATGTTAAGCAGCTCTGTATCTTTGGAGCCTGCATGGATGCTTCAGGCTGGCAGGGGTCAGTTCTAGGATCTGCTGGCTGTTTTGACACTGATGCGGGCAAATTTAGGATTTCCAGGGAACAATTAATATTATTTTTCTGACTGAAGTTTAAATGGGGTGGACAAATTGTTGCCTAGAAATAACCATGTCTCTGTCCTGAGTCTGACAGTTGCCAAGCTATCTTGCCAGATGAAACAAACCCCAGCATGTCCCTGGGCATGCGGGACCTACAGGAGTATGCAATTTCCCTAAGGAATATGCCCCATGGACTAATGCTGCAGGCTTGTGTGTGAGCAGGGCTCGAAGGGTGCTGTGGAGGACAACTGAGGCCACCCCTTGCCCCCACCAGACCACAGGGACCCCGTGGTACTCTACCCACAGTCTCTGTGTCAGGGCAGAAATGCCAGATACCAGAAAATTTTGCCCCTGACTCTTAGGTCAGTGATACCTAGTAGTTCAGCATCTCGTCTCCTCAGTCATTTCTGGAAATCTGGTCTCAGCATAGAGTAACCTGCCCTTGACCCTGGCTTCACCAAGAGCTCCTTGTGGGATGTGCTGCGACCCAGCAGGAAGAGGGAGGGCAGACCCAGGCTGATAATGAGCTCAGTGATTAACCTGTGGACATTCCTGGCATCACAGACCCTCTCTGTCTCCAGGGTACCCAGATCACTCTTTTCCACTCTGCTACATTAAAATCAGGCACTGACACTTTGAAACTTTAAGAGATATTTTTTTCTCCTAATTTTAAAAAAATAAGTGTGGAAGTTGTATAACTTCCATAGATATTTCAGGAGCTCAAATCCCATATATATATACAAGAAATTTCAGTTGATTCTTTTCAGAACAATGAATCAGCAAGCTCTGGTAAAGCATTTCATCACTTCTAAACAAAACTGAGAGACCTCAACTGCTTTACATCTGTGCTGTACTGGAAAAGAGGAATAATAAATTACTTCTGAGGTCCCATTCAGCATTAAAGCTGAACCTTATTCTCCATCTTATTCTGACTTCACTCACTCTGCTTAACCTCCTCTTTTAGATTTTTTGGAAGTAACTGTGAAAAGTCAAAGAAAGACTTTACAAAGTTAAAAATCCTCAGCTCTTCTGAGTCAATCTGTCGTTATGGAATTTTAGCAGCAAATGAAGCAGGACATTCTGTAGACATTGACATCTTCACAAGAAAAATAAGACTGGAAATTACATAAGCACAATACAGAAATGGCAATATCTTATTTTGAAAACAGTTAAAGATCTCTCTTTTTCCATAGAAAAGAGTCTCTTCCTTTTTCTTTGTGGCCAAGATGTACAGACTGGGATCACAAGGACAAAATAAAGGTTAAATGGCCTCTCTCTAGATGGCAATTGGCATTACAATAGATGCAATCGAACCAATAGAGCAGATCGAACAATACAATAGAGCAGATTGAACCAACAAACCCACAATAAATGTGATTTTATGGGACCAACAAACTACCTATACAGCAGGGAAGGATGGGCTCCTACACATAGCTTATGTTAAAGACTGCTTCTACCGAAAGGGTAGAAAGATTTTTGTTTTTTTCAGCTATTATATGGAAAGTTGTTTGTTCAAAGGTGTTCCCAGTACTCACTTCCCTACTGTTTGATCTCTGAGGCAATTATTGCACATACATCCATGCAGGTGTTTTCAAGTAAGAGGCAGATCAAAAGCTGAAAGTGCATCTTGGCTGACACACTGAGATGAGCTTGGGGCTTGGGTTGAATGAAACCCTTTCTGCACCTGTCAGGAAGGTCAGGGTTACCATGCCAAACTGCACCTCTGGCATTCCAGATGTTATATGTACGCACATTGCCAGATGCACTCTGAATCTTGTTGTCTTACTCAGACAGCCCAGCCCAGTCTTTCCCCTGGACTCGTTTAGCTCCCTACCTTTGGACCACACCAGCTTCAAACAAAACTCATGACCAATAAAACTCATGCTGAGCAACCAGCTCACCCCAGCTAAGGTATAGCTAAATGATTGATGCCATAAATGCAGTGTATTTGTCTCAAATAAGTATCACTAGAATAAAGTGTTGTGAGCCTGTCCTTTGTAACACTGAGTAGAGAAAACTTCTAGTTACTTCTGAGTTTTGACCAAAATACTTGCAGTACAGAAGTTTCTATTCTGTTCAGGTTAACAGCATTTTAATGTAATTATTAAACTGTTGATAGCAAATAATATTCTTACCAATAAAGCTGCCATTACAGGTCCATGAACAATATAAAGCAAGTGTGTGTCAACACTCATCCAGCAGCTGAAGGAGAAATACAACATTAACATTTATTAACTTGAATAAAATTTGCTGCACAGTTAAATAATGCTAAGTTGCTTCAAAAACAGACATGCTACTCACTTGTCATTGAAGTATCTGGCTCTTGCAACAGCATGAATGGATGCTGGCACTAAAGGGAACCCTGAAATGATTAAAGTTATAGATCAGTCTTAGTATTTGTTTAGTTTGAATGTTGTGTCTCACACACTGATAAGACTCTTGTTCACAAAATGTATGGATGTGAAATCACAGCTTTCAGGAAAGAACTGTTATTCCATTGCACTCAGACCCTGGCAAGACCCCAATGGTGAGATGCAAAAGGGATTGACATTCAAGGCAGGCCAAAAGGAGAAGCAAAGCCCACAGACCGTGCTCTCCTGGGCTGTCTCAAACCTGCTGCCAGTCTCCCCTGCACTGCGGTGGCTTGTGCAGGGAAGGGTGTGAGCAGGCAGTGTGGGAAGGAGGTAGGGATCATTCTGTTCTCAGAGGAGTATTCCCTCAGGAAACCGGGGACACTTGTTAAAACCATGTAAATAACTGTTGAGCAAGAGAGAGGCACATTGAATTGCATGCCAGATTATAGAGCAATAAAAAAACAGAGTGAAGAGTTTCTCTTTTGGAGGCAGTGGCATGAGAAAATGTTTGGAGCCAGGAGGTTTTTGGGGGATAGGGATTTGGTTCCCAGCCTCTGTGCAGCCAAGCCCACCCCATGCAGCTTTATCTCAGCAGGGAGAGGAACTGTGGGTACATAAATCCACTTATCCTGACTTATTTGTGACACTTCAGAGGAGGCTTTGACAGGGAGCTGATGGGAGCAAATGTGCACTGGGCGTGGTAGCTTGCCATACTTAACAAATTGGAAAGCTCAAATTCTTATTTCCAGCCTGACACTGAGACTGACGCTGGTCCGCTCCTGTCCATTTTCCTTCAGCTTTCTTAAATGTCATGACCCTCTCCAACAGGCTAAAAACCTGGAACTGGGGAGCCTGGCTGCAGTGCTGACCCCAGTTTGTACAGCCTTGCACACACAGACAGCTGGCCAGGGGGGACAGGATCTACTGCCTTGTCTGTCCTGTGCAGAGAGCTTTGTGCACACCTTTGGTGCTACTGCTGCTTGTTCCCTATAAACCGTGGACATTTCTACTGAGCTTTGGATATTCTATAATTATAAATGAAAATGTGTGAAAATATCCTGTCGACACACTATTAATCACAGAAGGAAGAACATAGCTCCTGATTTTTTCACATGTTATTGATTTCATAAAAACATTTAGAAGAGACAGAGGATCCTTAGCCATATTGTGGGGAGTGAGAATAAGGTCCAAAAAGTACATAAATAAGACACCCTTATGTCTCCAGGTGTCTTTAAGCAATAGCTACTTATTATACTGCCAGAAAAAAGTTCTTATTGCAATTTACCTTGGGAGGACAATGCAGCTGTGGGAGGGCAAACTGGATTGCCTACTCCTTGATATGTTTTTAGAAAGTGATGACTTGGCCTCTGGCTGCAGAATGCCTTTTTTAGGTGATGATGCACAGCAAAACCATGAAAAGCTCAGAACAAAAAGAAAGGAGCTTATGACCTCAGGGCAAGCTCATGGGATTGACAGCTTGAGAAAATAATTTTGATTGGGAAATGGAACAAGTCTGGGCCAGTTTTGTTGACAGATTGAAATGCAATTTTTAAAGGGTCTTTCTGTTATAGCAAAACTGTGGCTTGAAGTACTGCGAGTAGAGCATGCCACATGATGTAAAAAGACCTTTTTTTCTTCTGTTAAATGCATTAGCCTAGGATATTTGGCTCAAGAAACTTAAAAGCAAGTCTCAAGAATGCAATGGAAAGTGTTCATTAGCCAGTTAGAAGCTGAGATGCTCATGACTCTCTATGGCTCGGATTTCCAGCGGCCGGCTGGATGGGCTCTCCTGGGGCTAAATGTCGCTCTTTTCTTGTAAAGGACCAAAGAGCAGAGAGTTAGAGAGAAGTGGAGCATCAGGGACTGTGGGGTCGTGGTAAGATGTGTCACTGCAGAGTCCCACCTGCACATGGTGAGCAGTGAATAACGCAGAGAAGGAGTTACCCCAGCTGTCCCAGGAGCAGATAGGACATAATCCCTTTAGGTCATGCCAGGTCCTTTATAGCACAAACTGGCAATTAGGTCAGTATTCCGAGTACAACTTGGAAGGCACTCAGTTTTAGCACTGTCCAAATAAATTATTCCCTTTTCATTCTATGTGAGTGAAGCTGCCTGAAGCAGCCAGCGTGGACTATACTTGCACACAGTTGATACTCTTTTCTTGTCCCGCAACATGGTGATTTCCTGATCCGGTGAAACCATAACAAAGAAATGACATTCCCAGCAGAAGCTCCCAGAGAAGGGGTCAACTGACGGCATCAGCCTTGAAATACTTCTGCCTGTGTCAGATTCCATTCAATCACCTCAAACCATTTGAAGATGTATTTGTGTTTGTTCAGATTTTTATTTTTCTCATAAAGCTATTTTACAAATGTCATTAGTGACTTTTCCAAATAAAATAAGCTAGATCTTCTTGCATAGGGATTAGCAATAGGAATGAATAATGAGTAACTTCATCTTGTACATTTGCCTCGATCTCTTCAATTGTAATCCAGAGCACAGACTGCTCTGGTTTCTCTGTATTGCTCTTTGGAGAAATGTATCTCTTTCCACTGATTAACATAGCTGGATGTTTAAAGAGACCGTGTTACTACTCCTTCTGGAATCAGTGGAATTACATTAATTCATGCAAACTTAAGGGGCCACCAGATAGTCCTAATCAGACCATTTTGCTATTTATAATAATTCTACTTTAGTTAGGAGGCCCTAATAATTGCCTTTTATTGTGGAAGTATTAATCTAGCTTCATAAAAAGGGCTGCAGACATTGTCAAGAGTTATGTTCATTTTTAATAACTTTTTCCTTCTCAGGATATCAGCCCCCCACAACCACTACCCTCTTTATTTTTGGGCAGTGCTGCAGACACCGATGTGTATTTTATCAAGTAACTTCACTGAATTACCCACCACACTGCTGGTCTCTTTCTCAGCACTACTACAGCTGGCTCCTAAGCTTTCACTGCAGGCTGGATGTCACAGTTGCATTAAATTGCACTGCCTAAATTGAATGTCACCAGAAAAAAAAAAAATGTCTACGACCATATTCATCCAGAATTGGATATGGAGTGACACTATTTTTGGAAGCCTTGTTCTGCAAGACATGAAAATGGAAAAAGCCTAGTCTGGAAGCAAATGTTTAAAATTACTCTTCACATTGAGCTGTCATTTCAGAGCCTTATGAGACTTTTTATATTAAAATATTCTGAGCTATGAGATTTTTGTGATAGCCCAGTTGCTTGCTCCAAGAGGACTCAGCTATTTGGATTCACAAAGTCCAGAAACTAACTTGATTTAGGGTTCTTCAGGAAAGTTGTCATCATTTAAGAGCTGATAATGTTCCACATGCTTTTAATTCCAAAAGCATGACAGGTGCCTCTCTTCTCAGAAAAGATGCCATTCTCATAAGAAAAAAGTGTGCAGGCTGGTGTTCTTATTAAAAAACCAAAAAACCAACCAAAAAATACCAAAGACAAATTCTTACATGCCTGGAGACTGCTATCTGGCACTACAATCTAAATAAACTAGAAAATCATAGTAATTTTCTTCGTATCTAATGTAGGTATCCAGAGACGTCTAAGCCTTGTGTCATAAGAGGAAAGTAAATTACCAGACTTTAATAAAAATCCATATAGGAGATAACTTTGCTATTACTGACTATTTAGGATCAAATATTGGATGTCTAACTTGTGTTTGAAGACATTTGTAAATTTCTTCTGAACATGTAGAACTGAGTCATTTTCCCTCTGATCTAATTACCTAGTTCTCTAATTATCCATAAATCTAATCTAAAAATTCCTAATTTTTCTTGGTTTAATCAATAGGGCTATTTTTTCCATTTTCCTGCTGTAAATGAAATAGTTTTGAAAATGTACGACTTTGTGAAAGAGGATGGCAAATGTAGAATAAATTGTATCTGCTTCAGACAGGGATTGCAAGAACATCCCTAAGTGCTGTGGGACAATGGATAAAGGTCCATCATTTGCTGCTTTGCTGCACCAGTGGTTTCAATATATGGGAACTGCCTTACCAGAAATTGGAATGAGGCCAGAGATTCATGGTTGCCAAATTGGAAAAAAGCTCTTGATATTGATTTTCTGTCAACACTGATGTGCACTGGATTTACAGTAGTGATTTAAATGTAAAAGAGACTTCATTGTAATATATTTGGTATATTTATATGGCCTTTTATTGGACCAAACAGTCCAAAGGAAAAGTATCTGCTGCTGCTACCAATAAAAAAGGCAAGGGGTCCCTTAGTGAAAACAGAAGAGATCTGCATATTTGGAGATTAAGAACCAGACCTAGTCATGTTTTCTTGGGCAACATGCACATGACCACAAGCTGTTTACATCCATTGTGTATGGGTTTGTAACCTGTCTCATAGAATGTCATTGAGATTTGCTTACTGACACCTGTATGTTTCTCTGGAATGTTTTAGAGATCACTGTTGTTGGACAAAAACTGCCCTGACAGCAAAGCTGTTATCTACCCAGTAGGTAAAATCAAATTTTTTCCTTTAAAACAACAAATGCCAAAACATATCTGATACTGGATTCACTTCCAGAGAAATTCTGGTTCTGATTTTTGTATGCTGTGCTTGCTTCACTTTGTGAGACATAGATACTAATCTTTCTGCTTCATTCCAGGAAAATTTTACTTTATAGGTGCTGTCATACATCCATGTTTTTGCATATAAGTGAGAAAAATAGACAACTTTTTTTCAGAAAAGAGATATTGAATATGAGATGCTTGAATAGAAATATATTTTCTCCCATAGATTTTCTTAACAGAACTTAAGCATTTCTTTCTGCAAATCCCAAGATGAAGCAAATGAAAGATATTTTCTCGTGCTGTTTTTTGTAAGTCTCTAAGCCCATCCAATTAAATGCACTCAAATTTAGGATCCAAGAACTCAGTCTTAAGCTATGATCTAGTGATATAAATTAGATCATAAGTGGTATGTAAATGCTAGAAGAATTCAAACATCTGGAAGTATTGACCAACTTGTTACAAACGGTAGCATACATACCCCAGCCCAAGAGGTAATACCAGTGCAAACGCTGTTCCTCGGCAAACACTGCCACCACGATCAGCGTGTGAAGATAAATGCCTTCGCACAGCATCCAGAAGTAGTTGCAGCCCAGCATGTACTGATGGAAGAATTGCAGCACTTTGCAGCTTACCTGTTAGACAAATGAGAGAAAGTCACACACTTGACCAACATTTTGCTTTCAAGTAGGCAAAGACAAATGTTACTGCTAGGCTATGAGAAAGCAAAGGGGAACAAAAATCCCCAGCTCTTTCTGTTTGCTTTTTTTTTTCTTTTTCCAGCATCTATCAGTGAAAAGAATTTTGAACTTTTATAAATGAGATGAATTAAAGGAGCCGCCCTCACAAAATAGAAAAGAATCATGAAAACAGCACTCCATAAAGTACCACAAAATAAAAAATCTCTGTAAAATGTCAGTAATCTGATGGGGTTTTTCTAGATCTGAATCAAATAACTTGTTCTAGAGGTAAAAGGAGGATCTGTGAAAAATAGAGCTCCAATTTGGGTGATTTTCTTTTGACCCAAACTTTTCTAAGTTTTTTTCGGGTGTCTCAGTTTTTTTTCGGGTGTCACAGTCATTTACTCTTTAAACAGCCCCTAGCTCTGAACTGTCCCCTTTGGGAAGTGCAAGTTTTGGTGGCAGCAGAGATTCTTTTTGTAAGGTACCAGGGACTTTGCCACATTGCGCAATGACAGCTTTATTTAGATTAAATAACAAATTGACACATAGAGCTAAACAGAGCTGGTGAAGTGGTTCCCTTGCACGGTTCAGATGAGGTTGCAGACATAGACCTTGACAAGGGATTGTGGCTTCAGATTGCTAGCAGGCTGTTGGCAGATGGTGGAGGGAAGCACGTTGTGTCCACTACCAGAGCGCCAGCTGGTGATGGACAATGCTGCTCCTCTTCTGAATGGGTCTCATGTCCATTTGAATTTTTAGGGAGGGCAATGAGGTTCTCCGCCTGGACTTCCTTGCCACCACCACCCAGGATGGCCAGGAGGAGTGGGCAGGCACTGCTGTGCTGACAGAAACCCACTCTTTCTGGGGAGCAGCACATGGAGCCTGGAAATCTGAAGTCACAGCAGTGATGGCAGAGTGACAGTCATCATCTGTGGCCACAGGAAAATACTCCTTTCCCTTAAGTTCTGCAAATGTTTTCCAAGCTGATTACCTGTGCTGTCCAAGACGTCATTAGGATTCACTTGTCCCTTTAAAGAGAAATTTTGGCAGTTCAGCAGATAGAGGACTGCATATTCTGCATCTGTCTGGACTGCCCCTCTGGACCAGAAAAACTTCTTAGCCATCCAGTCAACCACCTTCTATTGCTGAAAAACATTCCCAAAGCAATTGCCCGAACATATGTACTTAGTTTTGTTTCAATACTTGCAGTGCATTTCGGTGCTCATGAAAATACAGGTTTATTGATAAGTTAAGATATAGGATTCTGACAAGATTAGCTTGAAGGATTGGTTTTTATTTTCTGGTGATTCATTTTTTCTGCTCACCACTCAGGACAGAACAGACTGTTACATCTTTTTTCCACACTGTGCCTGAACAGATCTTAGAAGTGTGTCCAAAAAGGATTGTATACTGAACCCAATCCAACCCAACCAGCCACCATCACCACCAAAACAAATGAAAAGGGAAGATGTATTTGTTCATTTTCCTGTGGGCAAAAATGTTCATTAAGGGTTTTATATCATTCTTGGGCTGTTTTTCACGCATCTGGGTCGATATGTTTCTTGCCTTGTTCCCTAGCTCATGCTCAATCAGATTGCACATACTTTTGAGGAATTTAATCACTTCTGATGTAATAAGTTAAAGAAGTAAGAAAACCCTTGGCAAAGAATAAAGGATTTGTGTGACTAGTACTTTGATACACATCACATTAATTTGAGAATTTATCTGAAAAATTTATATAATGAGTTTAAGTGCAACAGTGCATTGAGATAAATTATATTAAATTCATATTAATCAAAGGGAAACAAAAATAAGTCTTTGCTTTGGATGAGCTAATAAATACAGCATGTTTCAGCTGTGGCAAAGTGATGCAATGGAAATATTTTCCTACAATAAAGAAATTGTTTTTCTTAGGTCAGAGCAAGTAAAAGAGATGAACGTTTTACCGATGAGAATTGGAGTGGTACAAATAAAACATGACAAATGTAACCAACACCTTTATGTATATTAGTCTTATCTGAGAAAATTGCAAAACCCATAAGTTTTGTATAGTGTTTATTTTTACAGAAACAAGTAAAATAAAACTGAAAGATGATACAGAAGCAAATCTTCCTGTTCAATGCTTGGTAACTGTTTGGTTTCTTTATTATAATGTATAAATCTTTACTGTAAGCTACAAAGACTGATGTCTATAATTCATAAGGACCGATATTTTTACTGTGAGGGTGGTGAGGCGCTGGAACAGGTTGCTCAGAGAAGCTCTGGACTCCCTATATCTGGAAGTGTTCAAGACCACATTTGATGGGGTTCTGAGCAACCTGGTCTAAGGGAGGGTGTTGCTGCCCGTGGCAGGGTTGTTGGAATTAAATGATCTTTAAGGTCCCATCCAACCAGACCATTCCATGATTCTAGGAATTTGTGACTTAACTTTGTGATAAAAACTTGTGTAGGGAGTTTATTTTCTACTGAAGACAAAAGTTTTTTTGAAAGTTCTTTGAGGCAGAGGCTCTGTCCTTGTTTTGTCTTTTACAACATGCAGCACAGCCAAATTCAGGAAAGGATTATTGCAGCACCTTCACATTCTGGAGGGGAGTTAAAGACCTGAGTTTTCAGTCTGCAGGTGTGCAGGTGACTGAAGCTAGTGGGTTTTAATTCATGAGCAGCACAGGCTGAGAGGAAATAGCAGGTCCTTTCTAGTGCAGCCCTGTAACTGTTGCTCAGGTTGGTGTGTCTGTCTCCTAAACAAAGGAATAAACAAATGCTTCTCCTTCTGAGAGCCTGGAAACATACAGCACTGCCCTGCACAGGCTGATGGCTACAGCAAGGGAAAGTGTGAAAAAATTATCTGGGAAAACTTACCAGCCCTCTAAGTCAGGTAAACACCTAAGAAAGCAGCACCTTTTGTGGTTCTGGAAGGATGACCAAGAGTAAACCCTTTTTTGGCAGCAGGCAACCTGTCAAGAAATTCAACCTACAAGCAAAGAGGCTGCCTCTGGCCATGTGTTTGCATTGCACTGATCAGCACAGAAACTGAGAAAGGTTCTTTATAGATCTGCAGAACAGCACCCAGGGGAAATATCCCCATTATAGCTAATTTTTCTTCCTCATAATAGCAACCTGCCATGAACTTACATTGTGGCCTAACTGCTCAGGGGAAAAAGGGGTCAATAGGAATACAGTCAGTCATATTCTCCTCTCTTGCAGATCTTACAGGGAGTTATGGAACTCTTGTAAACACCACAGCTGCACTATGAAACAAAAGCACTTCGAAAGGATTCTGGAACATTTCCCAGAGGAGAATGAAAACAATTGACTCTCCTTTTATGAGAAAGAGCTAGAAATGGTGTCTATGATGTTCTGCAGGATATATTGGCATATTATGAACACTGTTAATGTTCTAGTCCTGCCAAAGGAGTCCCAAAGGTCCATCTGCCTATGCAGGACCCCGCAATTGCACAATAATGTAATTGGCACACTCCTCTTCTCAGCTAATCCAGCAGCCTCTCATCACATGTGCTTGTCATTTCTCTGTTAAGGCTCTGCTTGGCTATTGGTTAATAGTTTATGGACAGAAAACTACACCATTTATTACCATCTGTCTTCGGGTGATGTTATGATAAACCTGTATATCCTATTGTTTGTGTGTATGCCCAGAAATGTGGTCCTGTAGCTTTAAACGCATCCAGCAGCTGGGAGGAACTCTGCGGGGCCTGCGGTTGTTCTGAAACTCTTCCCCAGGCTTCTCACCCGAGGAGTGAGGGGGAAGAAGGGACATTCCTTGCTCTGGCTGCTGCTGCTGCTGTAGCTGCTGCTAGGTTTTCCCCGTGATTTGCCTCTTTGTTGCCTCTGTTCTGGACTTTTGTTTTCCTCGACTTGCTTTCTCACCTGAGAACCTGAGAAGCCCTGGAGGACAGTAAACAAGGATCCTCCAGGGAGCCACCGGAGCAACTCCACCTGGCTCCCCAGGGACCCCTGGAGAAAAACTGAAAACCTTTGCATTGGGGGAGGTGTTTATTCAGAGCTCTTTCCACCTAGAAAATTTGTCTCTAACCTGAGACACCATCACTACCCATTGGAGCAAATCAGGACAAAACACTCAGACTATATAAACCCCAGAACACCACCTTCAACAAAAACAACAAAATGTAATATGAAATAAACCTGCTAATTGTTTCAGAAGGTTGTCCTAGTAATTCAGTCAGACTAAAAGGCCTGACTCAGTTTTGGCATAGTAAAGTTGTACAGATTCCCACATGCCCTCATTCTTACAGTGCTTTCCTGAGTAAAGAAGCTCACATTGGCAGGATGGGAGGTCTGTGTTTTACACCAGCCCTTGTCAACTCCCAAGAGCCTGCCCTATGGAAAGCAAGCGTGGGAAAGCCCCTCAGTGGGCATAATGAAATGTCTCTTCTCCAGTGCTTGCTCTCCATTGAAATACCCCCTCCTGATGTTTCAAATAAATTGCTAAGAACAGGCCAGCTGAGGTTATTGATTTTAACCAAGCCAGCTATATGAACCATCACTACAGCTGCACACTTCTTTGTTTAAGGGGAAATAAACATATTTGACCTTACTATTCTAGTTCCTTTTCACCTCTAGGAAACCTCCCCAGTGCATGGCAGGAAAGGATCCTCCTTGAAGAGATTACTGCTTGCCATGGAAGCCAGGTGTGATTTATCCAAATTCAGTTTGAAGGCAATATAATATATTCTCAAACATTCTGAACTTAGCATTTTAAAGGAGTAGCATCAAGTTTGATTACTGCTCTGCATTAAAAAAATTGTTTGTGTTTTTTTCCTGACTATTAGAACATTATTCTATGAAATATTCTTACATTCCAAGTATCCATATGCTACACAAAGAAGCAATAAAAGGATTTTCCAATGCAAGACAGTGTTAAGAATTGTAGCTGTAAACCACTGACTGTCAGAACATCATACCATTATACAATGTATCTGCAATGAGTCATCTATTAAATTGTGTTGCAGTCAGAAACCTGGCATACTGGGCCTTGGAAGAAGATTAATGCTTTAATATACTTTTAAACCACTGACAGAACGAAATGTACACAGTTGCTCAGAGGGCTCGTAGGTTTTGTGCTACAAGAAAGCAAAATTTGAAATTAAACAACAGGGGATATTATTAACAGCCTGTGTGTCCCTGTCTATGCTATAGCAAAGCAGCCAGCCCAGATTTACATGTTCTGGGCAGGAATTGAAAGAGCTACGTCTGTACATACTTGAGTCCTGGCTGCTGTAGCAACAGTTCTCCCTGGACTGCAGCTTTGAGCTCTGCAGGGCCAGAGGGGTTCTTGTGGCACATCTGGCACTGTTTCAGTGTGCAGTGGCCACTGGCTCCTTGCTGGCAGGATGCACCATAGCAAGTGTCATGCAGAGTGTGAGGCAAAGCAAGACAGCATCATCACTCCCGAGGGGTTTTATCAGTTTGGTTCCTGGTTGGTGTGGCCAGAGGGAGGCAGCTTTGCAGGGAGGCATTTCACTATGAGCCTGAATGATGGAGGAGAACAGAAAGGCCAGAAGAGAGGGAGACAAAACAAGGGCAGTCAGGGCTGCCTAAAAAATAGCACAAAATAGTGCAAACTGCTGTTCATTTGGACAGGATCTGCTGCCCCCTTTGCCCAGTGGAGGGAGAAAAACCCAGATAAAAACGGTTAAGAGCTCCAGCTATTCCAGGCACCTGTCCTCCACCATCACATCCGAACTAGAGCCACCAGGCACGGGAGGATGGGACAAGGCAGAAGTTACTCAAATCTGTATCCAAGCACAGCTCGGCTCTGGGCATTGTGCCCTGGGCCAGGGTAGTTTAAGCCTACATGGAGTGTGTCTAACAGCCAACTGTAATCACCTTATGTTTGAGGTGTAAGGTCTAGACCTGCAAAAATATTCCCTGGGAACTAGGCACACACACAGCTTTGATGACATGGATATATCCCCTCTGTGACTCAGTTAAATGCTCCAAGAGTTTTCTAATGATACCACTGGGATTTGTGATACTAAATATAGACACCCAATCTGTCTCTCCTGTAATCAAAAGATAACGATAGAGATGATGGAGATTATAGTAAAAACTACCTCATCCTAAAGGATATATCTAAAATAAGGCAGGCAGATAGTACCCTGAATGTGACTTTGTCTATTTTTAGCATGGGGTGGGTAGGTCAGCTGTATGTGCCTACAAAACAGGTGTCCAAATATAAGCCATGCCTGACCTTAAATATTTGTGAGTGTTTTAATTCTCTAGGTGTACTCAGACTCTACTCCAGTGTCTTTCCTGGGGTGATCCGCTGCTTGGTAAAGCCCCCAGCTCTTCAAAGGATGTTGGGCTAAGGGGACGCCAGAAAATTTGGAAGTCAGTCAATTGGGTGTACGCAACCATAAGCCACTCAGTGAAAGGGTGAGCAAGGAGCACAATTATTCAAATAACAGACATATTATTGGCCAAGAGTTCATTCTACCAACTAAATTTAAAGGTCATGTACATAACTAACCCAAGCCTCTTGATTTTTAACTCCTGCTGAAAGTCATTACTGTTTCTTCTTCCATCCCCTTATTCCATGTTTGGCTGTCATCTGAAAAGGTGCTTTGATGTTCTTTCATTTATTTCTCTTCTGTTTCAGGCTACTTCTGTTTGGTCTTAGATACCTTCAAGAAACACCCAGTAGCAGGGTCATGGCTGAAAATGGACAATGCTGCAGGTCTGCACAGCAGCCATGGAAGAGCATGTCTGACTTCATGGTATAAATGTGCAGGATGATGAAGTCCCTGGAGAGGACTGAGTACTCTGCATTTAATTCACCTAACCTATTTTAGCCACCTGATTTAGAGTGAGGCAAATGGTCTCTTTGGGTTGAGACACAGCTGCCTTCACTGGCAGCACTACCATTGAATCAGACAAGTAAGTGGGGAAAATAGCTGTGGCAGCATGGTATCAGGGAGACTGTTGTGGGTTGGAAACATTATGGTACTGTCCTTTTGAGGGGAATTCCTTTTTGAAGAATCCATGTTGTTAGGGCTTTTGAAAAATCTACTTTTTGGGCAATTCAAACTAAAATTTCTCACATTTCAGGTAGACCCTTTTAAAGGTATATGGTAAGGAAAACTTGGAGAGAAACCTCACATGTTTCTAGACATAATTGCTTTATATTCCCAGAAAAATATAAAAACCTGAGCTGCTTAAATGTTCTGTGAACAGTGGGAGACCTTGTGTAGAACAAAAGTTAATTCATGGCTTCAGTTCATGTCATGTCCATGCAGCATCATACAGAATCCACCAAAAAGGCAACTGCTAGCATTTGCACTTGTTGATCTGACATTTAAAGAGTGACTTCATCACATTTTTCCATGCCTGTGTTTTTAGGGGCTAATGACATATTGTCTATTTAGCTTTCAATCTCTCAGATGCATTGGAAAAAGTGCAATTGACAGAAACTTGTGGTCACCTACATACTATCCCATATTTTAATGTCATCTTCACTTTGTCATCTCTCCATCTCTTAGGAAAACCAAAAGGAAAAATGGAAAAAAGCCTCTGTAAGGCATCTAAGTCAAACATAGTTCCATACTGTGGAAGACTAATAGACTTTTGGAGACTGCTACAGCTCAGATCTGAGGGTAAAGTAAGCACACATTCCTTGAGCAGCAGTTCTGGAGGCACGCCATGAATTTTAGAAAATCTGGAATGGATTCACTCATTTTGCATAAAGCCATTGTGTGCTTTGCTTCAACAGCCTCATGGCTGCAAATGGCCACTGTGGCTAAACAAGAGAACCGCAAAACAACAGCTGATGACAGCAAGAACCAGGATGCTGAGATTCTATTGATTTTGGGAACAACTGTGCTGGGAGTGCTCTCTTCTTACTGCCACAATGTCAGAGCTTCAGCATCCAAAGATAGTGCAGGTGCATAATGATTAGCCAGAATGGCAGGTTAAATCTGACTTTTCACAGAAATATTTAAATCTGAAGTTTGGACTTGTGCTGGGTATTTGAGTGCAGGTCTTCCTCACCTGAGCAGAAAAGATGCAGTCAGAAAACCTCTGAATGAGCCCCAGGATCTGATGCCTTCAGCTTCCGGACAATAGTGCATTTTGCATTTTAAGGTCCTTTCTGGAAACACATTTCTGGAGGAAATGCAGCCCAGATTCAGCTGTTCCACATAAACCATAAATGTTCTTCATAGAAATGTCCTTTTTGAATGCTATGAATGTCCTTTAATTATCCATACTTCATATTTTGGATGTGGCATGCCACATTCGATCACTGAATCTGACAGCACCAGGATTACATGGTCCTTTCTTTCCTTCGTTCCTCTGAGAGGTTTGAGAATATAAACAAGAATATAAAGACCTTGCGAAAAATGATGGGAATTAATGCTCTGCTTCATGCCATTTAGACACTGAGAGGTCTGTCTTAAAATGAATGCAGATATGCTTTCAGCCAGAAAATTTGTGAGAATTCTTTGAATATGGCTGGTTCTGAATTCACAACCTGCCTTACTCTGCTTTAATCTCACTGAACCAGGTGGGAGGGGGAAGACTTGATCTTTCCTAGGATAGAGGAAGAGATTCTGATTTACATCTGTATTACCACAGAATGAGCTAGTGCAACCCAGTGATTTCAGTGAGGGTAAAACTGGTGCAGCACAGTACTGGTGCTGATCATGAGCCATGAGTTTAGTGCTGGCAAAAACTTCATTTGCAAATGATTCACCAGCGTAAAACAAATTCCAAATCTTAAAGGGGAATGCATGTTCCTGAATCAAAGTGACAGCCATTCCCTGCTTCCAAAGAAGGTCACCCCGCTCTCTGTTCACATGCATAGAACACTGTCAGTGATTCCAACCTGGCTGTGCCTGGGTGCCAGAGCTGGAGAGCAGGATATCTTGTCTCTGTGCATCCTGTGCAGTGCTGCTCCATTTTCCTTGTCCCTGCAACTTAGCAGGACTGGACAGGTCTGGTAAAGGAGACTGCAGAGAGCAAACGCTGTTTAGCAAAGAATTACACCCTGAGAAGTGCGATTCTGCTGATACCAGAGGAGTGCAATGGCAGCACTGTCCTCTCCATATGTAAATTTTAATTTGAGGATGAGGGCATAGGTAGATAGAGCAGGAATTTCCTTTCCCTGTCACTTCCTGTGGTCACCCCTCTGTAGACATGTGAACATCAGGAACTGTGCTTGCTTGTACCTCTCAGGCTCAGCCATCAGAACCGTGAACCTCAGAAATGTGATATGGTGCTTTGTCCACTTCAGAAATTCTTCTTAGTGGGGACAACTCCTCTCTAACTCTCAACAATAGTGTCGAATCTTCCTGTTCTCACTCTCATTCTATTGATTTCCCAATTTCCCGGGCTCTGCGTCACGTCTTGATGGTTAAACTGGCTGCAGAGGTTCCTATAAGTAATCTAATGGAAGCAGGATAGAGGAAGAGATGTACTAAGATAAAAGACTTCAGAGATGCTTTGAGAGTGACTGGAAAGCTCTGGAAATAGACACCTTAAAAAAGAATTAAATTATTTAACAAGAATGGTACCTCCTGAAGCTCTACCCCAAGTACAATACATGAAACAACTCAGAAAATTGAAGCTCCCCTTTCCTTTGTGGATCTCTACCTTTGCTGTTTCCAGGGAGGTCTGCTCCATGAGGAGACTGCTGGGACAACTAAGGAAAATAAGTCACATGGAGCAGCAGTTTTGCCTCTTATCTTCACCGGTGTCATCTATGAGCACCACATTTGAGAAATATATGTTTTAAACCCCCCAGGATCTGCCAGGCTACATCAGCAGGAACTGAAAGTAAGAAGAGATGAGAAGATTTTTTACCACTTATATGGTAAAAAATCCTAAAATTGACACTGTTTCTGAAATGCTGTGAATCTCCTTTGTTTTCATGTCTTACATTGCCTCTCTATTCCTTTGGAAACAGGAGAATGCCAATATTGGAGCCCCCATGAATCACAGTAACTATTCTTTATATACTCCTCATCTGGCCACACAGCTCAATGTTTTATTTCTACTGTTTGTTATAACTGTGATAGGGAGAAAAACTCAACACAATTGAGCAACCATGGTTTTAATTTGAACTGTTAAATTGACACATTTTTTAATAAAAAAAAATTATATTTCTTTCTCATGTTCACCAAAAAGCTAGATTTTTTAGTATTGCTACTACCATGGCCTCGCTTTAAAAACTTTAGCATTAGTGGGTACCAAGCTTTGTGTTCTCTTGGTCTAATTAATAATGCTGAATGGGAAACAGCTTACTGGTTAGAAGGGTTGCTTCTTCCAGGAGATGGGTTTTGGGCAGTACAGATAACCAGGTGCCCCTTGTCACCCCACCTCATGCCCACAGTGACAGCAATCTTAGTGAAATTCTCACAAAAGGAAAGGGACTACGTGCTCCTGCCAGAGACACAGTGTGCATGTTGCACCATCAGCTAGGGGGGTAAAGCTCATGATCTTCAAAATATATCTACTTCTACACAAGGAGGGAAGAACAGCCCCCATCCCCTCATCCCCCATGTTCAAGAGCTGAGTTAGTTACAGATGCTGCCAGGAGGAAATGAAATCACTGTGTGTGTAATTAAATAGGGATTGCTTTGGGTTCTTCCTTGCCAGCTCTGCTATTAAACATATATATGAGGGTGTACAAATTGTTTCTTCATTAGGGCCTGAAGAAGCTGTGTGGCAATGAGATGGAATTGACAGTGAGATTGGAGTGTGCCTGAATGGATGCTGGCTCCTTACTCTCTGACATAACATAGCCAAGCCTATGACCCCACACAGGGCTACTAGGAACTACCAGTGGAGCACCGGCCCCTGCTATGGCCTCGATAAAACTGCAATTGAAATATAAACTTTCACACCATACAATGACAGAAGCAAGGGTGAAACCACTACATAAAAGGTGAAGAGGGTACAGAAGAACCTGCAGAAAGAACAGATATCTCTACTAGGACAGGAAAGTTTTAGAAAGAAAAAAATATAGTAAGATCTCAGTAAGATCTCTTAAAGCTTTTGTGGAAGAGGTTCTAATTACTGAGACATTACTAATTTGTGACCAAACAGGCCCACCTAAAAACCTTATTATATTGGTGCCCATGGAGCTGATGAATCGCTCAGTTTCTCATTGGCAGAACTGCCCCTTCAGTCATTATCTGTATCTTGCTTTTTCCCCCATCAGTAATGAGCATTAAAGTTACTCACCTAGTGGAATACAGAAAATGAAAAAGAGAGATCTGATGTGTAAGACTATATTAAGAGATTTGGCAGCAAGAGTTTTATTTATATTTCTGGAGAACACAATGTGCTGTCCACAGATCACACTTCTACTGTGGGTCAATCTCATTTAAGAAGGTGATAGACGATAACTCTTCCTCTAAATGCTGTTCCAGTAATAGGGTAATTAATGCAGTTCCTAGTTCAGATAAAACAGTCAAAATTTGCAGTATATGTAAATAAGTGATCATACATGTGTTGTGTTTATTTTTGTTTAAATGTCTTTGAACCTTGTCCATTACTTCTTCATTTCTTGTATGGCTGCCTGGACTCACATCTTTCTTTTCCATAATTTCAGATCCAGATAAATCCGACAGAAAGAGAGAGAGAAAAAACTGTATAACCAGAAAGCATGAAGTAAATGAGGAAATTAAGATTATCAAAAAAGTGGCTTGACTTACCATTTTACATTAGCAGAATGTTCATCAAAAGGTTTAACTCTTAGCAGCAACATGAGTAAGGATGCGGTGCAGACCCTCCTCATATAAATGATGCTTTGGATTGTCTCACATCATTTCTCCCTGAGTCACAGGGAGAATGGGGGTGTCTTGGTGTTAAGAAGGAATTTCCTCTTTTGTTCCTCCTGTCTTGTTGTTTAACAGACCATTCTTTCTTCTTTCAAAATTATATGGATTTGTTGATATCCTCATAAATTATGCATCACTGAAAATATTTTCCCATGGCATTTCATATTTAAAATCTATTATGAAACTTTTGGTAGGAAAAAAAAGCAGGAACTACTGGGGTGGAAACATATTTATTATTTTGCAGAATAAGTACCATGAACTACATCTCTGTATGTGGCTGTTACATGAGTACTATCTGTGATTGCTTGAAATTCAATCTACACATCAGTATTTCTGTATATACTAAAGGTGAGAACCATACATACATGAGTGTGTCAAGCTCCAAAGATGCACATGTGGAAAGTGGATAAATGCAGCAAACTACAGGAAGTCAGAAGCAGTAATCTTCAAATGGACTTATCAAAACAGAGGGTGCAATAGGAGTAGAAAAAACCCAAGCTTTAAAGCTTTCATTTGCTCTGTTAATAGGCATCGGCATAAAAATATTATGGGAACTTCTACTTATTTTTTTTACATTTTAAATATAAATCCTTTAAGTCTTCATATACTCATATAGAGATTTTCTGTAATTTCATCATATGTTAAAAATGTGCGCCGGACCATTCATTTTCTTTTCCCAGTTACAAATTTGCAAGTTTATTATGTTACCAAGGTAACAGGACACACTTTCTAGCAATGTCGGGAGACTTTGAACATATAAGCAGGTCACCTCACCTCCTTTTAATTATTTTTCGGTGTTTTGGAAGGGAAATCTAGAATGCGAGGCAAGATCAAGCAGTGAGCGTACCCTTGTCCCATACTTGATGGCAGAACAAAAATGAGAGACCCCAGATCTTCTGGCCCCAAGTTTTGCACCTTGTCTATAGACAGCATTTCATTGCTGAGTCAAAGACATGCAAATTTAGTTTGGAAGAAGAAATTGCAAAACAAGGGCTTTGCTCATCAAAACATCTGCTTAGCCAATAGCTGATGGCAGTTTTGTTTGCAGTACACCACCTGGGTCATTTCCATGACTACACTGAGCACTAAGGCTCCTCTTCATATTCTGACCAGACACCTGAGAGCTAACTCTGGTACATAAACCTCTTCACTCTTTGGGGCTCCACGGCCTCCAAAGGGAACCATTCATGTCACTTTTATGTTGTCTGCACCATAGCAGTGGAGGTCGGGGTTTTCATCAGGTGATGCTTGGTGGGCTGGTACCTGCTCTGTGGCTACGTGGATCTGTGGGAGCCTCTGACAACTTTGTCATTGCCTTCGCTGGTGTCAAGATTTCACTTCAAATAAAGATCAGGCCAAACGGCAAAAAAGATACAGTTTTTAAATGAAACCTTAAAACACAAGACTCCTTCCCATGTCCTCAACTTTTAGTATAAACGGCTTCAGATAATTTATTTGTGCTGTCAGAAAGTATCATTATTAACCCTGAGGTAATGATTTTACTTCAATTTAGGTGCCTGATATCATCTGCCAGGTTTTATCTTCAAATATCAAGTGTACTTTCATTGCATCTCTTGCACAGGCTATGTATGCGTGATGTTATGCAATGAGGAGAAACAAAATGTATGTTTTAAAATTATTCTTCTGCTCTTCTATTTTTTAATTTCCAGATGGTCCCTGAGACTGGAGATGTTTTCTTTAGGTTATATATTTTCTGCTTTAATTAACTTACTTAATCAGCACACATTTGAGAGACACACACATGATCAGATAATATCAGGTCCTAATATTTAATTGCTTTAATGAAATTAGAAGCAGATAGATGGTTGAGTCATAATTGAACAATCTTATTAGACTACAAGCTGATCAGTGTTAAAATGAAATTTGAGATTACCATGTTTGCATTAATTTCACATTGTCTGGGGCTGCTGTAAGCACAATGTGACTGCTGGGTTAGGGATCAAGATCAGAGCTGGATGACTGAGATCTGCCATACATATTTATCAGCTGAGGGGCTGGCACAATTTGTATCACCACCTAAGAGCAGTGAAGGAAACTAATATTTGATTTACCACCTCCCAAGCTAAAAAATGCAGCAAACAGACCTTTTTGTATGTGTTATATGGAAATAAGTTCTCTCTCTCTCTCTCTCTCTCTCTCTCTCTCTCTCTCTCTCCCATCCTTCCACAGTGTGTGTGCTTATGAAGCACAGGTAATCATCAAAGGCATTTATCACCTCATGGGCTTTGTTGGGAATCATCAGGTAATTGTTGCTGGGAGCAGTGGGATCTGACACAACTGTATGGATGGGCTGGCTGGAGCAAGCCTGGGGCTTGTACAAAATTCAAAGATTTTTATTTCTTGGTAAAAGATCTGAGCAACGTTGAATGAAATTCTCAGAATCTGCACCCTCTGTGTGTGTTTTCCCAGGTGGCTATCATTAGCTGATGAATGGGAATTCTTGGCTGTAGTGATTTATATTTGGGTGTTAAGATGGAGAGGAGTCATGCAGTACTTACAGGATCCCTTTTGACCAGGCCCGGGTTAGGGACGACAGCAATGAGGTGTGCAATTGTAAACATGGAGTTCAGCACATAGGAAAAAAACAAATTCTTATGCAGTGTTATCCTTTGACAGCTGAGGCTCCTGAAAAATATGTAGAACATGTCGTAAATTAGTATTTTTCTTCTGATGTCACTTTAACAATTTCTTTCTGGCAACGGTCTCTCAAGAATGTCTTTTGGCAAGGCGTAATTGGAAAATACATGCCTTGCATTGCAGCCATAACCTCTGAAAAATTTTTGGGTTTGTTTTTACACCTGTTTAGCACCACATGGTTTTTAGACCATGTTGTAAAGACCTATCCAGCTACATTCTTAGCTCTTGATTCCATTCTTTATTTCATGGTAATCGAGATATTAAGTGGTGAAGCAGAACCCTGAGAATTATTGGATGTGCACAATACAAGTAATAAACATCAGGGATACTGCTTTATAAGTAACTGTTCTCCAGAGACTCAATTTCTCAAATATTCACATGAAAATTATTTTCTGCTTCAGGAATTAGTGGTGAGACAGGATGGGAACTTTGGGCAGGAATCTCCTTAAATTACAGGGGGATTTGGGTTGGTATCCTGCATATTTCTAACTCCAGCTGAGATCCCAAACCACAGGAGGTTGTTTTCCTGCTCAGGAGGAACAGAAATCTCTTGAAATGACTGATTTTGAGGAGGGTAGGATCTATGCTATTATGGATAGGAGTTTCACAACAGAAGCGTTCAGAATTCTTGTGAAACCAAATTATGCCTGCAGTTTTGGACCTGAACCATCTCCCCTTTCTAATTCATGCCCAAATCCTTATGTCACCTCCTCATGCATTCCTGAGGCAGAGAAAAAGTCCCCTGTAGCACTCCATCTTCCTGAGCACAGGGCCAGGCTGACAGAGGGTGATTGCAGAAAGGCAGTCATGGAGCTGTTAGATAATGCTGAGATGTCTAGTGACCATTGAGAGCAAGAAGACAAAACTGTGAGGTAAAGAGCAGCTAAGAAATATTGCTGTCTTTCTGGGGTAAGCTCCTTGGTCACCTGCCATTTATTCCTTGTTTTCCTTATACCTACTTTCCAAGTCATTGTATGGAATTCTTCCTTTAGCTTGAGATCATCTTTCTGGTTTATGGTTATCAGAATCCTCCAATGTTTATCACTTTTTTTGACCTCCTTATTTATCAAGACATGTTCTTTGGTTCAGGATGTCCATGAGATGCAGATCCTGGTGGCTTGGATTGAGAGTATTTCTGTACACTTGCCCTGATTTTATAGCCTTCCTTTAGCATCAGCTATTGGCAAATATTGAGCACCAGATACAGGGCTGGGTGCATGAACTTTCATTTCCATATCCTCACTTTCTAATTTGATATTCAGTATTTGCAATCACAATGGCATCAGCACCTGCCTGACTCGGTCCACACCAAGAGGAGAAAGTGGAACCAAATTCTTACTTGATTCGTTCTTTTTGCTGGTTTTGACAATCATTTACAATCTTCTCCTTCTCTGACCTGTCTTAACTCTCTTCCTGACTCTCTTCCATTAATCCTTACGTTGTGATGGTTTTGAAGGCTCCTTGTCATCATCCCCACCATTTTTCTGTGTTCTCCCAACTCTGCTTCATTCTTGGGCACATGGTGTGACTCTTGGGGATGGTGTTATGCAGGGACAGGAGTTGGACTCAATGATCCTTGAGGGTCCCTTCCAACTCAGCATATTCTGTGATTTGCGTGATTCTGATAAATTAGTATGCAAGAAGGCACAGCTAAGCCAGTTATCCGTGTCTAAAACTTGTGAGCTTTTGTGTCTCCAAGACTTAATCCATTGTCTCTTTAGAATTTCAGAGTCTCTTATGTTTTCTGTGGCTCCCCTGTGTTTCACATTGGTTCTGTCTCCTGTATTTCCTTTGACAGTGAGAGGTTCTCTTACCTACTCACAGTCACCCTTACTTTACGGTTCCTATCTCCACTTCTCTATTACAATTAGTATATTTTCCTCATAAAAGTGCACTGTGAATCTGTCATTTTTCTCCTGCGTAAATACTGAGAATACTGATTTTCACCCCCAGCCACTTCTTTTCCTCTCCTACCCTGTTGTTTAGTTTTCAAATTATTTTAATGTTTTGTACCATGTTCTCCCTTACCCCTGGGGAAAACTCCCCAAAAATTTCACAAATTATTCTTCCATCCATTACCCTTCAACTCCTTTTGAAAGCCTTGGCAGCAATTAGACTGCAGGTGCATTCATAACACGCCATCTATTATTCTGGCAAATCTAGATTTGTTGTACTCCCCATCTGTCTTTATAAAAATGTCTTTGTTTTAATAATTCAATTGGAAGTGATTTGGAGCTAGGAGTACCTCTTTTCTTTTGTGTTTTATTAAATAAGATAATGGGATCTCAGTTTGCAATTATAGAAATGCTGTAATAATATGACAATGCATGTAGCTGTTAGACACTCCACTTCATGAATACTCTCTCCTGTTATGAGTTAGCATTGCTTAGTGATGCTCATCACTACTGATACATTATTCCCTTCTGAACGTACTGCAACATCTGTGATGCCAGATCACTATGAATCTTGATATCCCAAATTGAACTGAAAATAAATCTCTGCCAGCAAAGACTTATATATGGGAAACTGTAATCCCTGCAAGTTGCCCCTACAGTCAAAGGCTATTATACAGTCCTGAAATCATCTCTTGCTATCTGATTGACTGTCTGATTGACAGCTTCCTTTCTGTTGAAGGTCAAATAATCGATTGCTGTCATAGCCAGATGATAGAAAACAGCTGAAGGTAACATGAGACCTGCTCCCATACAGCTTCATTCTCACTTTCCTATGATTGTAGTTTGGTTTCCTCCTTTTCCTGCCATTATGAAGCACTTTGGTTTAATTCCTGTCTCTCTTCTCCCTATAACCTTTGTGTTATGGCTTAGTCACAGACAGGGAAGGAGAAGAGGAGGAAAGGGAGGAGGAGGTGTGTTACTGTCTGGAAGGCTGCTGCAAAGTCCCGTCTGTAGTGCAGCCTGGAACCAGTCAAGTTCATGTGTTTTCCATGACTCAGAGCTCAGAGTGAGTCAGGCAGGCTGACCCTGCCTCACTTGCTGCAAGGACTCACCTTTCTGGTCCATTTAGCACACCTAATTTGACCAGATCCTGCCTTTACTGTCCCAAAGAACTCAAGCCAGGGTATGGAGTTCCAAATAAGATTAAATTGTGCTCTTTCCAGTTTTCTCAAAGCATTACTCTGTCTATGGTTTTGTGCTATTTATCTGCTTAGATAGGAAGGGAATTCATCACTTCATTGGGCAGAGTTTCTAGCTATCTTTGTATCTGATTAAGACGTTATCACAGGCACTTATCAAATTGCCTCTTTGGAAATTACCAGAATTCACAGCCTGTATTTTGGATCCACCTATTTTGAGTTTGCAGTTTTATGGACTCTTATAATCTATGAAAAGTCCAACCATTTAATTTTCCTATGTTTCCCAGACTTACTCTTGCTGGTGGTGATGTTGGGGGCTTGATCTTTGACTACACTTCCTGTTTGACAGTTGAGGTACAGACATCTAATTGACAGTAGAGAGGTTCACTAAAGAACAAGATTGAAATGCTCTGGTGAAGCTGCCATACAGTAGCTGTAGTACTTTCAGTGAATATCAGTTTAATCCTCTTTAAAGTTCTGATACAGCACATCACTGTTTTTCCTTATGATGGTAACAGGCTGCACACTAGTGCCAGACTCACTCCTAGGGCTGAGTCCTGTGAGCACATACTCAGGTCAATAGCTCAGTCCTTCAGCCACAGATGCAGATATTCCAGTTCTTCAGGAGCTTGGAGCTCCAAGCCACTGCCCCATGCAGGGACTGCACCTGGCAAGCTCTGGACATGCTCTTCAAGGAACACAAGGCACAGGTAAATGAAAGGCCTTACTGCATCCCTAGTTGCACCATTTCCCTGTGGGCTGCACTTTCACACCACTCCTGAAAACATAACAGCATGGCCTTGGCTACACCCCACTGGGAGAGGTCCCACTGGTGTGAGGAGCCTGTGCTCAGACTTCTTTATCAGGATTATATAAAAAGTCACTCAGAAGAGCTGCTTCTCACTGCCATGATGCCTTCCAAGATTTCCTTTGGTTGAGATGCCTCAGGGAAAGAAGAGAGAGTGTCTGTAAGAAACACTTACTTGAAATAGAAGAAAATTGCCAAGGAAATCAACAGGGATGTTATAGACAAAGCATGGCCAACGATTGCCATATAATAGAGTATGAACGCCATCTGCAATTTAACAGAAAGAAAAGGCAAGCATGAACAATTTGCAGACACTTGGTTTGCTTTCTCATTAAGGAAGAATCTACAAAATTAACCTCCCATTTTGTATATTTTTTCTTTCAAACATTCCTTTTCTATGTATTTTTAATATCAGCAGTCTATTAAATAGCATGACTCACGGTCTAAAAATAAGTGATCCTTACATGTGTAGATCTGTTCCTGATATACTGAAGTAACTGGTGAGATCCCTGCTCACACTGTGTGTCACTAACTTTCCCAAGCTCTAGGAGAGCGCAGCAGATGTAGTACATTCAGATTTTTAATACACCCATGGCAAGTTTTCACACATATGCAAAAAAAAATTAAATATTAAAGGACATAGGTAGCTACAGGTTTGGTAGAAAACTTTTATGGGCTGAAAGCAGCTTAAACAACAGGGATCAAAAGCTTAACAGTCACTTTTGGAGATGAGGCAGTGGTTAACTGCCCTTTGGATTCATATTAGGGCTGAGCTTTTGTTCAACATATTCATCAATTACTTGATGCAGAGAAATGTCTAAATTTCCAGGTGATACTTAGGTCTTCCAGATAATAGTGAGGCCTTCACAAAGGGCATAATTTAACTGAGGGGAAAAGAAGATGCCATATGAGCTTTTATACAGAAAAAAGTGGGCTGGTTGATCTAGGACAATTGAGCTAAATCCTGTCTACACAATGCTGAACACAGAATTGAGATGGAGATCTTGGAATCGTCCAGGTCAATTCTCTGAATCATTGACTCACTGTGTAATGATAGTCAAAAAGCCAGCAAAACATTGATTACAATCAAAAAAGGCACTGAGGGTAGAACATCAACATATATCTGTTTGAGATTTACACCACAAACATTAAACATGTGTGCTTCTAGTCTCCATACCCTACAGACACGGCAGAACAAGGAAAGGTACAAAGAAGGCAACTAAAATAGCTGATGTTGAGTTTCTGTGGGTACAAATGCTGGGATTCTCCTCTTTGGAGAGGAGAAGTCAGAGGGGGCTTAGGATCGAGGCCTTCAGAGTCATCTAAGAGAGGCTGATCCATATTTTTTATGCCAGTTGTAAAACTAAATTGCAGGACAGCCAGCACCTGGGCTTCAGAATGTTGAGGTATTTAAATGTCACACTTTGGTCTCAGCCAAGCTCTTAAGTATCAGCCATCTGTCAGAGGAGTGCAGGAGGCTAAATGTCATGCCAGGCTTCACCACTGAAAGCACTGACATAGTAGCAGCCTGTCCTGAAAAAAGACTGGAGGTCTTAATTCCTCCGTTGGGTTTCTTTTCTTTTCAGTTCTACTTCTTTCATTTTTCTCTTGCTTTGCATGAGCAATTTGCCTTTTTTTCAGTGATTAGATGAACTGCGTTTTGTAGCCTGAAGTTTTGGCACTCACATCTTTTTGGTGTTTCTGAGTAATTTTAAATTTTCACTTGAGAACAAATGCGAATTCAATTCAGAAAGCAAAGTCATTCCTCTTAGTAAAGGTGCACATCTTACGTAATTTGGTCTCCAGACATTTTACAACTTTGAAATAAGCTTCTGCATTCATTAACCTAGGTGGTGGCCTTATCCAGATTTAAACCAAAGTCACACTTACACTGATCTGACCATGCAGAAGAGACATGGTCTGAGTGTAAATACCATTCACCAAGTTATGGAAAACTATGCATATTAATTGCAAATACCCTAGGCGTCCTAGTTTTCCTTCACAAAGTCTAACCACGGCATTGCTACTGAGCGCAAATGCTTGATAACTTTTTCTGAGAGCACCAGCAACCCCAGACAGGACAGACCCGAGTGTGGAGACAACGAGACAACTTTCTGAATTCAGTAGTGGGAGAGGCTTTTACCTGTGTACATGGGACACTTCTTCCACTTCATACTACATAGTTGCAGTGTTTTTTCATGACATTAAATGGATATATTCTTGAAGCCTGAATTTAATTTACAGATGACCTGTACAAAATTTTTTTTCTGCCTATCTTTTATGCAAACTGTAGCCTGAAACAGCTAGAAGTAAGAAAGGCCTCCAGAGAGCTACATTCCACTTTTTGTGCACCCTGAAGGATTCTTGGTTATTCAATCTATCTAACTTTCAGTTTTCAAGTGCTAAATTAACTGTATATTTGGGACTCAGCAACGACTTTTTGATTATGTCCTACAAACTTACCATGGCAAATGCTTAAAAAGCCTTTGAAATACAAAAATGATGACAGATCAAAATGGACTGAACTGTCAGCTAACAAAGGATGAGGTCTATCATTACATTTTTAAGAACTAGCTACATTTTTTTTTTTTTAAAGTGTTCTGTCTCAAAAGTATAGCATATTGGTATTTTCAGTTAACTTCAGAAAGTAATGAACACTTTGACTAATTCCTGCTTTCCTTGAACTGGCCACCTGTCATGTCTTTCTGACACACAGGACTTACATAACATGCTCACTCATCAAATTTTTTGTTTGTTCAAATTTTTTCATTCTGGATTTAGAAAACTTAAATGTTCTTCCTTGTCCCTCTAGAATACTTCACTTGATGAAAGATAATTCTCTAAGAGCAATACCTTTGACTCAGTTAATTATATTATGTGTAGGTAAGTGGAAATAGTCTACAAATGGAGCACATTTCTGTTTACTGAAGACTTGGTTTAAAGGTTGCAATCTAACTTGGCTTTTCTGTAAAGATAGATTCTTTCTGCATTTTCCATCATTTTTCATTTCAGAAAAATCATGATGTGCATATAATTTTCCTTTGTGTTCTATCTGTTCTTTGCATGAATGATGTTCAAAATTTTTCTTCTGGAAGGCATGGATAATAGGTAACAGGACTACATTTTTTGCCTCCTTACATGTGCCAACATCTGGAAAACTTATATTTTTATGGTGCTTCCATGTAATGCCTCAGTAATCTCATATTGTTACTATTATTCTTGCTTTGTCACATAGGTGAGGCCTATTTTACCATGATGGTTCCTCATGTGTCAAAAACCTTTAGAATTCACCATCTGCCTAGTCCAGTAGACTTTTCCAAGGCCCTTTGGGCTGAATCACTACTAAATATAACTACATACTGCTTTTTGGCTGCATAAAAAAGGTCCTCCAACACAAACCTCAAATCAAATCACTTCTTGAATCTTTTCCTTCCACTATTCCAAATAGTCACAAATTATTCTGTCACAAATCTGTAATCAGATTTTCCTGGAGCTTCACTTGCATTTGAGAAATATATTTATTTTTATGGGCTTCCCTAACTAAATTTTTTAAGCTTTTTTCAGATTTCTGTCTCCTTATTTCTTTTGGTACTTTTATATTTAGTTCTTCTCTTTCAATTTAGCAACTTGATTTTGGAAATACTGATGCAAATGCTTAATTCATTATTGTAAATAGTCTCAGTTACTTCAGCGAAACTCGAAGTTAAATGTGCTCACTCTTGTAAGATTTTCTGGATTAATGGTACCTTCATAAATATTTATTTTAAAGAGCATGAGTACAGGGTGATATTCTTTGTTTAAGAAAAATAATTTTAACTTATATTAATATTAGCAGCCCTGCAGAGAAGACATCAACATCTTGGAATATTATTGTAACAGAAAGCAAAATTGAGATTCTAAAGGATTATTTCATAACTGTTGGTCAATCAGGGAAAATTATAGGAATTAGAAATGCATTTGAAAAATACTGCAAAACTTGTCACATGAATTACCATTAAATTATCCAACTCATAGCAAACCTATATTTAAGCTTGAACACACATCAAATAATTTGGATAAACTAAAATCACAAGAACTATGCTGTTTAAATCTTGTGCAACAAATAAATTTGAAAGATAAGGCTATTCTGGTCTCTCTCACATGTTTTATTGACAACCTAGCCCAAAACCATTGCTAAACAGCCACTGCCTCTTTAACTTCAACATACCTTCAGTTTTTCAGAGGTGAAAGAGTTGCACAGGGTGTAGTTGGACCAAGTTCGGTTGCTCTCAGGATGTCGGAACCAATTTCCAGTTTCATCACAATATTTTGAAGCCCTCTCTGATGAAAAATTGCATATTATGAATTAAAAACCCATATAGAAGAATTTACTTGTTTGGGAATAAAATGTCTGTGTAATAAAATCCAAATGATTTTCAACCTGTGTAATTAATATACATCTTGCTGTTTTTTTGTTTTGTTTTTTTTTCTGAGACTTATCTGGTTGTAAACTTGCTATTTATCTGTCTCCTTTTACCTTGACTGAACCCACTAGAGTATATTTCTCACCTTCATTCAGATGTAATATTTAGGTGATAATAATCCTTTTAAAGAGGCTGTTGACAGCTGCTTATGGAAGAGAAAACAACCTCAGGAGCTGATGCCAGACCCAAAGGAAACGTGCAGGGCTTCAGGTATCAAGGGAAGCAATGAGTTAAAAATACTGTGTAGATAAAGGGAGGCCAGCAGTGTGGGTTCTGAAGATGCCAAGAGCCCCAGCTCAGAGCTCTCTTTGTGCAGAGGTGTGGAAGAGTCTTGCTCAACCTTCATGCCAGTGGAATCCTGACATGGAGAGCAGGAACATCACTTGTTCTCCTCAGGGTCTGCACAGCACGCAGGCACAGACACAAACAGCCTCACAAACATTTCGGTGCTGGTCCCATGTATCCAGTTTAATTTAAAATGACTGCAGAGTTCTCTCTTTAAATAATCTGATGTGTCTTTGGCTGCTGTGCAGGTGTCTCTGATGCTGGTTCCCGTGCCACAGGTGGCTCTGGCACCCTTCCCAAGAGCCCTGCCATATGGATCGCTCTCTCTGCATGTCCTTTTATTGAGCTGGGGGAACAGTGGGGCTTCAGCAGCACACAGCTCTGAGGGATGTCTGCAGCTGCAGATGTGTGCTCTGTCTGTGTCCCCTGTCACACTCACACTCCTGCTGGGGACATCCTGGACACCAAAGCATAGACGCTCACTCCTAACCCCCTGTCAGGTTTTGGACCAGTTCCTTTGGCCTTCCCTCAAGCATTAGCCACATGGGAGTCACTGGAATGTTTGCCCAAGACTCAAAGACAGGATAAGATCATAAACTTAAATTATTTGTTGTTTTCTTAGATAGTGACACAAAGACTTATGAAAAATACGTTTTTTGAGTCTGACTTTTAAAATACTCTAAGAAATCTATCTTGAATATTCTTTGCCTTTTCTAGCTCTATAATTTGATTGGCTTTATACTTAGATTATCAGCATTTCCAGTCAATCCATTGTTACAGAGCCCATTACCATTTGAACATACACACTTTTGAGTTTTGTGGTCAACATTCCCACTTATTTTTCTTCATCTGATGATTAATGGTTCTATCAATTTCGAGGATTCATATTCCCACTATACAGCCTCTATACAACAAAGGAATTGACCATATGGGTAAGGTAAGGATTGTATAGACTGAGTCATCTTACTCTGACTAGAAATACACTTTAAATAGTGCCATGGCAGAAAAAAACCCCAAAAAACCAACCCAAAAAACCCCTCTTCAAATGAGCATATTTTTGAAATTATTGTGGATTTCAAATAATTGTTTGGGGGGACTTGTTAAAAATCAATATGTGCATCAACAATAACAAGAGGAAGAGTACATGTTATTTGAGCCTTCCATTGCTGCAGTTTGGAGACAATCTCTGACTGCCTGTGTAGCAATGTTCTCTTTGTACTCACTGCCAGATGCTCTCAAAAACTAGAAAAGTTTTCAGTCACAGATAAAAGATTAATGGTTACATTACTATGGAACACAGCGTGCAAACGTTGCACTGACTATCCCATGCACTCTGCAAAGTGCACAGCTTTTGTTAATCTGCTACAGACTATGTATGGCAATGTCCTCCATCATCTCTGTACTTCACAGCCTAGGTAGGCACTCTGCCAGAGTATGATGTGGCCTCTGTAAGTTAGAGACAAGCCTTCCACCTCATACTTTTCCTTGAAGCCTGACAAACACGACTGATCCTACTCTGAAAGTGCCCATGCCCCATGGATTTCTTGCTGCGATGTGAGAATACACAACTGGGGAATAAGCCCTCTTTACTGTCCATCCCAGTGACTCAAAGAGGTCAAACATCTCTTCTAAATCTATTTTTTTATACAGAAATGAAGCTGCAATCCAGCCACTGTTCTACTGCAAGTTATTCTACATTGGCCAGGATGGGGGATTATGAACCTGGGCATGCGTTGGTTCTTTGTGCTAACCAGAAGAATATGGTAAAGTCTGAAGAAATACACATGTGCAAGGATGGGTAAGACAACACTAGCAAGGAAAAATGGAAGTGTGGGCTTTGAGATTATTAAAATGTTGTGTAAATACAAATGTTTTAGGCTCTGTCTGTATTCTATAAGCTTGGACAGGGCACCAATTGAGTATTGCATTATTCAAAGTGGAAGAACAATGACATCACGTTGGACTGATCGCACCTGACTTTTGCAGCCTTAAAGTTACATAATTCTTGGGCAGTTATGTAGGATCTCTGCAGCTAACTGAGGGAGACAGACACTTCAAGAGCTGTCTGGGGAAAACCAATGAGAGATATCTCATCCACAACAGAAGTTTCATGGGAGAAATGAAGTGTCTTGAAAGATTAACCAGTAGCAATTATTTGCATGTGTATTTTTTGTGCCACCAATAGCACTTTTATGAATCAGATTTTCATTAAAAAACCCCTCCGTCTTTTATATATAACAAATATCTTAACATCTCTGGAACAACATGATAGCTCTGTCAAGGGGTCTTTTTTACAATTAGACCAGCTCTATAGCTAGCACATTTTAAAGTAGCCAACATCAGTTTTTTGTTTTTTGCTGAGTTATGAGATGAAAGAAGAAAGATGTTACCCCCTGCTGCAGTGATGATCAGCACATACCAGACATTGGATTCTTTGCCCTGTGCAGTATTTAGTTTTGCAGATGAAGGAATAGTTGATATAGCACATCTGATTTACTTACATCCCCAGCAAAATATTCTGGAAGAAATTTTTCAAAAATGAAAAAATTAACCTCATATAATGCAATGGAGACCCTTGAAAACTTCAATGCCGTTGTCCTAATAAATGAAGAATTATCACTGTCTTCAGAGTGTCTTAGTCAGCAGAACTGGAATCTGTATAAAAGAGTCATATTGGGCAGCATGGGGATCGGAACTGGTTTTTAAAATAGAGCTATCAAGCTTGCTAAGGAGCAGGACAGAAACACACAGAAGGGTAAGGAGAAAAACAGCTGGACAAAGAGTACAGATTTGTCTTATTTATAATTTTTTAAATTATATCACTTCAAGACAAGAAAACAGGACCAGCAGAAATCCAGAGCCATCTATTTTAGTTAAATTCAGCCAAAATTTGTATTTTGTGGCAGCAAGAGAAGGGCTTTCCCACTGCCAGAGCAGGAAAACAAGGCTGTACTTGCATGCTCTTCTGTTGTGAGAGGCAACAGCACATTAATCATAATCTGATTATTCATCATCTAATTGCTTATGGATACATATGGATTTGTTTCTAAATTGTACTTCTAGAAACTCTGCTCCTGGAGCTACATGAAGAGTTATGAGTAATAGTTTACAAAAGGGAACTAAAGACAAAAACCCAACAAAGCAGAGACCTGAGGGGAGTTTGGCTAAATGCAGCTTTGGCTCACAAAGTGGGGTGGCCACTGCTCTTAAACACTGCTTTCTGCCAAAAAGCAAATGGAGTAAAGTGAGATGGAAAAGTGTTTCTGCCACAAAAAAACTTGCACATTCAGCTCCCTTGCTATGTGACTGCACCAAACTAATCCTGACTAAAGGCTCTGTACAGGGACAGCGAGGTGGGCAATATAACACTCCCCTGCCACAAACCAAACAGCCCACAGATGGCACAGGGCAATGCTCAGCTCCTCCAGTTGTCCCTGGCAAACCTGCCTTGCTGGAAGGCCATTTATCCACAATATGGCCAATTTGCCCAGAATAATTTTTCTTTTCTTTCATTAGTAAGACTATTGCCAGCATGAATTACATACTACATTCCTAAAAAACTAAACTCTTATCAATATCAGTGAGACCTGGAACCATTTCAGAGGGATTATACCAAAGAGTAACCTGTCTAAAATATGAATGTAAAACACAATTCAAGAGAATTGCATGTTACCTGAATAGGGGCATATAAAATAGCCCTGCTCAGAGCTTCACAGCCAGAAGTGGATGAGACAATGAATGTCCTGCTGTCACTGGCATTAAAGCAGTAGGTCTTGTTATGTTTTCCAGACAAATTGATTTGTTTTTATGCATTATCACATTGTGCATGATGTGCATGGCAAGAAAGAGATTGCTTCTTTCAGAACACTAGATTCCTATCTAGTAAAAACTGATCAAAGTTCAGTGAAATAAGTGGGACTACACTTGGTAGCTAACTGTGAAGCTGTCAGACAGAAAATTAACAGAGCATGGAGTATGTTCTCCTTCACTTTGTTTCGGTGTTCTTTTCTTCAGAATGTGATTTCACCTTGTTTACTTTCTAACATACTCTGACAATTTCTTCTTGGCATCAGTGCTGAATGTTGTTGGAGATCAGACACAGCGGGCTGGTATTTGGCACCCACAGATACAGACGGGAGGAGGATTCAACACTATGCTGACAATAATGTTTCACTTTTCCCATTATGAAGGATGTAAGTATCAAAGCACAAAAATATAGAGGAAAGACATTATTTTATTTGAGGACTCAAAGCTGTACATAATTAGCTGATACACTAGTGGTTCTGATACATTAGTGGCTGATAATAGTGGCTGATACATTAGTGGTTCTGTAGATCTTGGTACAGCCCAAAGCAACAGAGTATGAAATACTTGTTTCAGAAATCCATGGGGTTATTTACATGCTGAGGTGCTTAGATATCAGAGACTCAATGGGGAGGAAAACTGACAGTCACTACAGTTTTCATCATGGGAAATTGCTATTCTTTAGGATTTTCTCTGTTTCTCAGCAGAAAATCCGGCTGTATTTTGTTTAACATGAATAAGTTACCAAAGGAAATAAAGACTTGTGACACAAAACCTGACAGACTTCTCAGGACAGCTCAGTCTGTGCTTTTGGCCACCTGTAAGTGACAGCCACTTTCATTAGCAGTTGACAGACTTGTAGACACCCCTCTTATTTCTTGTCTCCCTCCTACTTTATTAAGTCTCCATGTGACAACCAGCCACCTGTAAAGCAAAGGCTGCCTACCTACTGGTTAGATGCCACATCTGTAACACATGCTGGGTTACTCAACAGCTATCCTAGGAAAGCAGCTCTGGCTCATCCAGGAGATGCTGAGGTGCTGCCGAAAGAGGGAAACAGAGTTGACTGATAAGGATGCAGGTAAAGAGGCTGACAGACGTGCTTACAAGGAGAAGGGAAGTGTGCCAGAGGAAAATACTGGGTCCAGAAGACCACAGGTATTGTTCTTAAAGAGGAGAGTGGAGAGAACAGTAGGAAATTAATTACTGGAGAAGGCTTTTCTTCCTACAGCTGTGTAGAGAGAACAGGAATACTAAAAAATTCCCAAATTTCAAAATTTAAATCTTGCCAGAAAGAGTAACTGCAGTATGCACACACTGTGGACCAGGCTCTGTGACAAGTGTCTGTACATTAAGGAGTGATTTGCAATCAGCGTATGAACCACAGGCCTCAGCATTCATAAGCATTACTAAGTGGAGTGAGATGCTTCTCCATGGATGGCTTTAAGTGTTACTTTGAAGAGTGCTGTTGTAGCAGAGCAGTTAGCTCAGAACAAGTCACTGGAGAGAGACAAGTGGAAAAGCTGGGAATAGGTGGCTTGGGAGTGAGCAGGAGAGTGGCTCTGAAATCACCCCCATTCATGAAGGATGAGGACCTTTACTCATGGGGAAGCTTCTGTGATCACAAGGCTGCCCAACATCCACCTTTGCCAGTACAAGCTGAGAATTACATGGAGTATACATAAACTAAGGCTGTTAGTGCCATGTATTTTTTTCTTCTGAGAAAACCATGGAAGGAGGAAAAGCAAAAAGACTTGTAGTAAATATTTTTATTCAGAAAGAGAGCTGTTGCCGTATGGGAAGGATATAATGAATAAAACAGGGTCTGAAGCAGAAGGTACAGACCCCATCTTAGAGGCACTTCTGAAATGCATGCAGGAAAAGGCTTGGGCAGCCTCAGGATCCAGAGCCTCAAGCTCTCCTCTGGATGTGGGCACTTCTGTCTGGGAACAGAACCAAGTTTGGCCAATTCTTCTAAAATGCTCTTTGGGAATCTTTTGTGCAAATAGTCTGATAGTTGAAGCACTTGTTCACAGAGAGGGAGAGCTGGGTGAAAGGCAATCCTCCACCTGAGGGTCTCAGCTTCTCAGTCTGTGTGTCCCCAGTGATGAGCCACAAGCATGACACTGCTGCAAAGCTCCTCCTTGAAAACTGTGACATTGTTTGGAAAAGAGGTCTTGCGCATCAGAGAGCAAAAAAAGGGCACAAAAGACAAGCCCTTGTGATTTGGTGCCCATTGTCTGTCTCAGGGATGTAAGCTGCTGTAAAGATTAGTGGGGTTAGTCTCAGGGTGTTTCCACAGGAAGTGGATAGCGACCTTGCCATATGAGCCACTTTCCAAGCACAGAATTCCTGAGCACATGGATTTCCTTCAATCCATCTTGTCCAACGCCTACTTCCACTGGACAGAGGGACGTTCCTTCACCAAATACTGAATGCAGGTTTGAATCTGCTCAGACTGGGTCTGACATTGGAAATTTCCCACTTTCTGTGTGAATTCTCTAATCATGGACAGCTTGATTTATGAAGAACAGAAATATCAGTCAATCTGGCTGCTACTGCAAATGGGATTCAGCAAAATGCATGCTGGGTTTGATCCAACCTAGAAACTCCTCAGTTTCTAAATAAGCAATAAGCTCAAGAAAATCAACAGTTTTAGCTAATGGTGCTGGGTAATTAACTCACAGTTATGCAATAATCTGCTTCCTTAATTTCCAGCTGGGCACATACATTTTGGGTGAAGCTTGTTGAAAAGTTTTATATTGATGTGCCCTCCCTCCCAGCTGCTTAATTTAATAGATTTTAACTGCAATTGGTACATTGTGACTTTGTGGAATTTAGCACATTGTGACATCAAGCACCACCTATAAGCAACATGTCCTGAGCACGGAACGCACAATGGTGTCTCTCTTCAAATGGTACTCTTTGCAGATATAAACTTGTGTCTAATATTTCCTCATATCTAGGTAGAAATACTACCATTGATTTTTCATTTTTCCTTTTAAGCTTTCTTCAATTACTTCTCTCAGTCTGCTTCTGATATTTGTAGGAAGAATTCAGCTAACAACTGAAACTCAGAGACTGAGAACATTATTTCTGCTCATCTTCTTCCATAAAATTATATTTTCCAATAAAAAGTGAGCAAAGAATATACTGATATATATTTAATGCACATAAGCATTTTCCCTTCATTATAAAAGCTTAGAATGAGGTGCTAAGAATATTTTGATGTTGTAATTGACATTTTCATAAACAAGGTTCCATAAATCCATGAGTTATATTTGCATAAATATAAATACATACTAAATATTTTTTAAATGAAAATATGTAAATTAGGGAACCAAAATCTTGATGTGTTTCAATTTCAACCAAACTCTGAGATTTCACAGTGCTGCAAAAATGCCACTGAATTGAGTACACCCACTCAATGGCACAAACATTCTGAAGATTCTTTGAAAGATAAAATGATAAAAAGAAATACTGTACCAGTTGGATCGAAGTCTGGAAAATAATCTGGACAATTTTGAGCAGTGAGCCTTCCAGCAGGTGTGTCATCCCAGCACAACCAGCCATCCCATGTTCGGTTGCAGAACAGACCTGGACATTTAAGAGGATTGCAGACGTTAGTTCAACAAAAACTCTGTCCTGAACTGCTCTGTTCTAGCCTCTCGAGGAATATTGCTGCCTGCAGACTATCAATATACCCCTTTGATATTGTTACACATAGAGTGGAATTCAGGTTCTACAAGGTACTTGTTTCTGCTGACCTGATGTTAGTGGAGTTTATTTTACCAGAAAGTTATGTTTTGAAGCTTGTTGAACTGAACTCTGAATGTAGGGTCCAGTCCTACAAATTTCTCTTCTTGATCATATTTCTGTCTTCAGCTCTAAGCATGTACACTAGTGGTACCCAAAGACCTATGAGAAACCTACTTTTCATTTCACATTTTGCTGCTCAGTCGGTCTGAAAATCAGTTGTTTGAAATGTAAAGGTAGGAAGTGTTTGTGTGGACAGCCCAGCTAAAAACAACATTTGCAGGGACAGGTCCCTGTAAGACTGTTGCCTTGTTCGACGTCAGAGATAGTGATGTAACTACAAATCCAATGAAGCAGGTGCAAGACTGATCTGGAACAGACAGGTTCTGCCTGCTGACATTTTCTAGGTAGGCATTCTGTAATCCTGTACTCGTCATCTTCCTCCTGGGAAGGTAACGCTGTTGAGGCTGTGGGATGTTCCCAGCCCCCCAAACAGTGGCAATGCCAGGGAGGCAGAATACAGCTCATTGCTGGTCCCTGTTACAGAGATTGTATATACTATGGTCCTCAGAAATCGTGCTGTAAGTCTGCTTGCTGTGACTCGTAACATGACTCGTGGATTTATACAAGAAACATATTAAAACCTCCCTATACTTAGTTATTTTCCATTCCAAATCAGTTTGTGTTGGGGAAAAAGTATTTATCATCAAGACCATCAGGTTAAAGTGAAATAGAATGAGAAGATAGATCGTAGTTTTTTCACTCTGGGCCTGAGGAAGTATCAAAATAGAGGATGTTTTTGAAAGAATCATGTAGAAGGCACCTAATAAACACTGAAAGTTAATATAACGTGGGTAGATAATTACTTCCAGAGTTTTTGAAACTATCCACAGATAAACTTTCTCACTGAAGCAAGAAAGCTGTAAAAAGACATCTGAAGTGTTCAAATTTGCACCAATAACTATTTGTAAGTGAAGTAGTTGTAAATTAAAAATTGAAAGCATAAACTTTCAAAATTAATTTGTTCCAGATTAGATGTTGTTCAGAAAAGACATTTTTATGTATACTTTTTCTTCATTAGCTAAGATTTTATGCACATATATTTTTCAGTTATCAAGTAAAAGGTGCTAATGCTACTTGGTCACTTAATTAACCAATCATCATATCAGCAGTTTATCTTTCCTTCAGTCATTGCCATGTTCTTCTATAGCTTTGAAATGTATCTGAAAGACTTCCAGAAATATTTTTGTAATATCAAAGAAAAAGAAGAGTAGAAAATTATTGCAACTTGAGTTTGTATTTGAAGGGTAGTGCCAAATGGAGATGGAGGGAATTTTGAGTTTTAAAACTTTAAATCCTTTACCTGGCCTGATAAAGAAAAATAATCCCATAGGTCAATCTATACGTTGTGGGCTTGTCTTTCAAGGTAACTAACAGGATACATATATGCACACTTTTATAGCTATCTATCTATCTATCTATCTATCTATACATATAAACACACACATATATACACACACACACTTTGCTGTTCTGGAGGGATGATCATGTGTCCCTATGTCCCTGAGCTCCTAATTTTATTATTTCTTCAGTTCAGAACACAACTTCAGTGATGCTGTCATCATTCCTTAGACACCCATTATATTCATTCTGAGTTATAAATGAATTAAGTGCATGTTGCTATGAAAATAAGAGCCCCCAATGGCATCGCTTAAATCCAGCCACCAGCTGAAGGAATGCAGGGACTGCCCTGCTGTCCACCTGCAGCAATGCTGCCCTTGAGAACACTAACAGCAATTCATGTCTTGATACACATGAATTCCCAGCTCGTGCTGGAAAAACAGCCCTTTGCAACTTTTCACACAAGCAAAGTGCAAAAGAAAGGTGAATTCAGTGGTTACTATCAATCGATGCAAAGATTAGGTGTTTATAGAGCTGGAGACTAAACGAGTAATCTAACAAGAAATGGTAAGTTATTTCCCTAACAACTCCAGCAAATAAAATGCTTGTTTATGCCTGAAACATCATTCTTTCTAACCCACAACCCTGTTTAACTGCTTGTGGGTATTCCCCATTATTGGTCTGAATTAAAACATATTTTAAGCAGTGGGAATCTCTATAGTAATTCCCAAATATTTCTGCATTGAGACCTGATTATCTTAATGTCTAACTCTTCTTTCAGTCTTACAGAGCCCAGTAAAATTTTTAAAATAAAGAGCTGTTGAAATGTCTTCATTCTTGTATTACAAAAAAATCTCACATTATCACCAACACCTCTATTAGGCTGGGTGTTTGTGTTAATTTTTTAAAAAATATTTTCCCTTTAAATTGTGTCCACAGTATCTGATGTTTACTTGCATAAGTCTCACACTACCTGTGATATTTTTTCTCTAACTCATCATATCTTCCTTTCATATCTTCTGTGAGAAAAAGTGACCAGAACACTCAGACCCAAACAGAAATGCTGCTTTATATTATACAATTGGAGTGCCACTATTATTTGTCATTTCCCCTTTTATTAATCCTCATATTCCCCATATTCTGTAAAGATGAGTGCTCAGTGTTTTATAAACCTCTTTTTCCTGTTGTTGCTGCTGAATATAGAATACATGGAACTTGTGTTGATACAGAGCACAACAGCCAGCAGCCAATACACAAATGACAAAAAATTGCAACAGTGACTGGAACAAACAGAGCAACACATATTTTAGATGTCCCCACTCACAATGAGGTGTGACCTTGCTGAGAGGCTCAGGAAAATGCTATTCCTGAAGCAAGAACAAGAGATTCAAGCAACAAAGCACTGAGCCAGAAATGTAGATGAGAGAGGAAGGAAGAGCTATTCATTCCTTGGGCTCCTTCCAAGCTTTTTTTCTTTCTTTGCACTTAGGAGGATGCTAAGTAAGTGTGAATTTGATTACTGCTTGTGGAAAGGAAACTGCACCCTGAGGAAGACTATGGGTTAGTATGGAGAAGAAAATATTTCTTTACAGTTATATAACCATGCATGGCAAAGTACAGATTTTTTAAAAATCCTTTTTACCTTTTTTCTTGTATGGAGGAGCTCTGTTCATCCTCTCATAGCATTTGAACTGTGAATCTATGATCTTCTGTCGTATAACTGAATTCTCAGTTACTACAGGCTCTAATGTAGGATCAGTATAATTTACAGTAGAAGAAAGACTTGGAACAATTCTCTGTATGGAAAGGAAAAGCTGTTAGTACAACTGAATAAACAAAGAGGATTAAATTTAAAAAAAAAAAAAAAAAGTGAGGACCAGAAATGAGGACCAGAAATTTTTATTATGCATTCTTCCAAGGCCTTTTATTTGCACATATGTTTATCATTATGATGAGCCTTGTATTACTTACAAAGTAAATGCTGAATTTTTTTCTTTACCTTATTAAAACATATGATTTTAACCAAGCTGTTTTTCTTGGCAAAGAGAAGGCCGTTAAAGACTTGATAAAGTCTTAAAAGTATTTTCATTTAATTTAGTGTCTGCAAGAGAATTTTCTGTCTTCCCAAAGTTACACCCACATATTTCTGCTCACTTGTACTGATTTCTCTCTACACAGTGCAAACAAAATACCTCAGTGCCACAGCCTTTGCTTTGAACTGATTATTTCATGTTTTATGTCACCTGCTTTGAGCTTCTGCAACTGTCAAGGTCATAGAAGCACAAGGTAAAGTTTAAACCTCTATACTTGACCTTAGCACCTACTTAACTACCTAAGCAGACTCCCTAAATTTGATAGTCTAAATAGCAAGGTCCTCTGATCTAGTGGCATCTTCTGAATTATCCTGTTCTGAGCTGCCTGCAGGTTAAAGGAAAGGATCATTGCCTCTGGAAGGCAAGATCTCCCCTAGAGAGGTCAGTTATGCTCTTTTTCCATCCATCCATCCATCCATCCATCCATCCATCCATCCATCCATCCATCCATCCATTCCTCCCTCCCTGCCTCCCTCCCTCCCTCCCTCCCTTGTACAGCCGAAGTCTGTGAGCAGAAATGAAAGCATGGAGCACAATTTGTTCTGTTCTGCCTCAATCCTACATCAGGACTCTTCTCTGCTTGAAGGTGATAGGAAATTATTAGTTCCTTTGCTTCCCCAAGCAAAAGCAACACTGCTGTTGCACTTTCCTAGCATGACCCTCTGTTTTCCACTATAAAAATGGTCCTAAAGCCATCACAAACACATTCAGACTCATTTGCAGGCTGCTTCAAAATCTAGGACTCTCATAAACACACAAACTTGACCTTTTTAGCAGCAAATGTTAGTACAGAGATCTTTAAGCATGAATTTGTAGTTGTTTGAACTGAAAACATGACAGGTTTGAAAGTTCAAATATTGGCTTATTTCTTCCATTTTTCTCCCCTTTTTTTATTGCACATCACAGGCAATTGCATTGCATCAATACATTACTTTTCCCCCCATTTGCCCACTAAAACACATTGGTAAAATACATGGGAAAACCACAGTATGTTTGACTTCATTGAAAAAAAAGGCTATTACTTTTATCTTGACATTTCTGTGCCAAACCACATCAGTTTAATCTTTTTATACTCTTATATCTAATAAATTATGTTTTCCTAATTTAATTAAATCTAATCTAATATCTTTTGACACAGACATTTGCAACTGTATTCACCTGCTAGCTGGAAGACATGGAGTCAGTCAATCTTGTTGCACTTAAGTAGGTTCTTGAAATAAAATAGGAGGAATAAGAAGGAAAATATTTTCTGGCAGAGATAATTTTATATAAATTTTAAGTGTTTGTATATTCTCCTCCCCCCAAAGATATACTCGGAAAATGAAACCATTTGGAACATTTAATCTGGCCATCCAAGTGAAAAATTAAGTATCTGGAAAGTCAGAACAGGAAATACAGAAGCAAAGCCAAATATCACAGATCCCTTTTAAAAAGACTTAGGGGAGCACCTGGAGTCCCCAAGAATCATTTAAAAATCAGCCAAGCAAAATCCTAAACCCAGCACAGGAAAGTGCAGATGATGTTCTTCAGACACCATCAGCGTTTTCTTAGCCCTTCATGTCCATGTCCATGTCACAGGCTCTAGTGCTTCTCTGAAGTGATTAATAGATATTCCATGCTAATTTTTCCCATTCTTATTTTGAATGAATTATAATTTATAATTGATTTAATTAATTTATAATTGAATTATACCTCAATTCCAATCTCAATTATACCTCAATTCCAATTCAAGAGGAAAATAACAGTTTCATCACAGGAAGTTAGGAGGACTTCGGTGGCAATGCCTTTCTTCTTGACAATTTCTCTGTTATTCTGGGCTAATTTGGGAACACATCCATATGTGGGATGATGGTTTTGAGTGGTGAAATACAATTAAGACGCACAAAACACCTTACTCTTATACATATGTTTCATTACTTGTGGTGTCTAATTCCTGAAGAAGTCATCTCTTATTGGGTACAGGTTAATGAGAATATTTTCATACTTGGATGTAGAGAGTACCTGTGGTGGAGGATAGACTAAATGTCTTGGATTGCATACAAAATTATGTAAGAGTGCTCAGTCATGTAACCAGGAGTCCCATTCTACTGCCCCTGTAGAATGCAATCACGGGCCAGCTGAAATTGCCAGCAAAATTTCTACTGCCCACATTTAGGCCAGGAATTCACTCAGAGAGATTAAAAATATGGATGAGTTGTGTCACTAAAGCTCATTAGTGGAAATCATTTAATGGCCTCCAGTAAAACGAAAGCAAGCTTAGATTAAAATTGGAATAATAATATTAGATTTACAGATGTCTCTTGAATGATCTTTTCATGTTTATCTTTTAAAAAAAAAATTAATTTTCTTTTTTTTCTTTCTACTAAACACAATGACTCAGATTTTCAAAGTTAATTGCCCAAAAATATTTCCAGGCACTTTTTATGGGATTGAATAGCTTGTATGTGACATCAAATTAAGGGGTTGTACATAGGTATGTCACTGGTATTCTTCATCTGTGATATGACCTTTTTTGTGCACTCTTTCCTTTGATTGCTATTACTCATTTCTGTTTGCTTAGATTTGAAAAGCTGGCCTTGGAATCTTGAACACAATTGTCTTCTGCCTTAAAATCAGATTACCACTTCAGCAGATTGATGAAATATTAATTTTGTGGCTTGCTGGAGGTGGAGAAGTCATATTCCCGTTCGAAATACTGGGTTTTTTATTATGCGTAAGAGAATCACATGTCCACCATCACCCTGGGACCCAGAGCTTAAAGCCTGACATCCCAAAGTCAGTCCAGTGGGCCTGATTTGCCTGATTTTATATACATACATATATATATATTTATATACACACACATACACACACACATATATACATATATATATATATATAAAATTTATATACATTTATATATCTATTATATACATTATATATATATAGCCTTTATATATACCTCCAGTTCAGTCAGACAAGAATCTTCATGCAGTTTGTGATGTCAGATGTTATTATTAGTTTTAGTCTTCCTGCACTCCTTACCATAGGGGTCATAAAAAGGCAAATGGGCCAGAAAGACATCTCTGGGTTATTATTCTCTTATCAGAAATAGCAGGGGCTTGGGTATGGCTACATGGGAGGGAAAGCTTAGTGTGTATGATGTTAATGGGAGAGGCTGGGAATGTCCCATAAATCTCCGTGAGTCTATGTTTGTATATGCTCTCATGGAATTAATGATTAGGACTCACCTCTGCTACTATGTTTTAATGGTTACATCAATGTATTTTAGGAATTACAACTTAAAACACACATTTGCACCACAAAAAACCAAGGCAAATTAATTTTCATCTGGTAACTACCTAAAAACATTTGACCTATAACATACTGAACAAATTTTAAATGTTCAGAGTCCATTACTGCACATTAAAAAGCCTTCCCATCCATTCATCAGATACTTCAGATGGAAATACAATTGATATTTATGCAATAAAGGAATGCCTCATTCATTTATAAACATTCTTTATTAAAGAGAAATAAATAATTCACAATAATCAATGTGACCATTGCCTGAAAATGCACTGAATTCTTCAGAAGAAAACTGTTTAAGTGATGTCCCATGCAGCAGTTTAGCAGCCGTACATATGATGTCACTCCTAAAAGTCCAAGTAAATGACGTCATACATACGACCACCAAGCCACCACTTGACAAATGACTGTTATAAGCAAGTTAATTTTCATTACAAAGAGAAATAACAGGCTGCTGGTAATGCTGCAGTTCACTTTATACCTAGAATGAATAAAGGATTCTAGAGAAAGCAATTTGGCTTCATTATTAAAGTATAAAGTAATGAACAAATAGTGCCCTGGTTTCTGTAAGAGAGACAACTGCTATTAACCTGTGCAAGACTGTGCCCATTTCTGCAAGAGAGAATCCAAAGTAAGCATAAAATTTTTTCACTTTTTTCCCCACAAAATATTGGACATGATGAACAAACATCCCCAAATATTTTTCTTTGGCCATCAAGGGGGTTGCAGGACACTAACAGTAACTATACATGACATTTGTGAAAACAAGGCATTTGTAGCTGTCTTTGATTTTTCAGCTTTCTTTGTTTTTTCTTCTTCCCTCCTTCCCCTAAATATAGTAATTTAGCAACAATTATTGGTGAGCTGAGTCAAAACATATTGCAAATTCTGGAGGCTCTAAGTGTTTGTTATTGATTTCAAAAGCTCAAACATTCACTTATTATAATTCTTTTAAAACTGCTGTGTGTAGTCATCACTTGTGGATGACTAAACTCCTGTTCTTCAACACATCACATTTTAGAGCAAGAGCTCAGCATGATTTAGATGAATTGGAGAGCCCCTCTCGTACTTTGATTATGTTTGAACTACTTTTCACAACTGCTAGTTTTAGGACAGATAAGAAAACAAGTGTGATACCTTAGGAAGATCATTAGCATACAGTATTCAGTAAACATAACCATTTCTATCCATCACAAGTGTGCTAGGAAGCAGCAAGCAATTTCTTTGGGGAAGTACTACAACATGACATGTTTTACTTAATCACTGAATATTAGAATTTTCCCATGCTCTACTGCTTGTTCCCATGCTCTTCCTGTTGGAAGTTGTGTTGTTTTGTCTCAGTGAGATCCCATATGACTAACATGGCAAATTTTGGCAGCTGTTTAAACAAGCATGCGATTATCAGGCACAGCAGATGAAGACAAGGTTGTAATGAAAAGCAAGTCACAGATCTTACAGTTCTTTTCCATTTCTGCAGGATTTGCTCACATGAAGAAGTTTTACCTGCACGCTATCCTCATGAAAACTGTGTGCTTAAATGAAGGCTGCAGAATACTTCACGGATTTTTGCTTGCAGCCCTGATCATCATCTTGTGAGATGGCTCTTTACTGTAATCAGCTGCATAGCAACAGCCTTGTTTTTAAAAAAAGCAAAGATGTAGTAAAAATGTCCTGATCACCCCTGAAACTGGGTGAATAGAACAGAATACAGCATTCCTCTTTCTTGGGAAACCATGAGGAGCTTGAGTCTCATATTCTCACACTAATTCTTACCACCTTAAAACATCAGCAGTTTGCTTTCCAGAGTTTCCCTTGTGTGAGAACAGCATCAGAACTTGTGAATGCACATACTTACAGTGTGAAGCAACCCATAAATAGTTACACAGGGAAATATGCATGCAGAACAGCAGCTTCCAAAGGCCTGGTCTCAGGTGATGAGACCCAGGGGGATCTCTCCATCCAAGGCTGGGGAAGCCTCTGGGCTCCCAGAGGTGCTAGCCAGCAAGAATACCCAGAAGAAGCAAGATAAAGGAGGTTGTGACAGATCTTTAGCAGCTCTTCTGGCCCATGGGAGGTCTGCTCTGGACCAGATGCTGGAAGAGATGCCATCTAAGCAGGAAAAGGCTTGTTCTGCACAGACATGGGTTGCAGAGATGTGTGGTGAGAACTGCTGAACTGGGCAGGAGCAGGAGCCCATGGAGTTCATGGCCACACCACCCCAGCAGTGCAAGTTGCCCTCCCAGCTGTGAGGATCAAACAGGGGCACCATGGGTGGCTCCCCCATCACGGTGGCAAATGCTTTACTAATGGGTTCTGGAGGCTTCCACCATACCACAACTGTATTCCAAAAAACTGCAGTTTGGGCAGTTACTGAAAATTACATTTAGGTTTTCATATAATTAATTTCCAATGTTTTGTGAACAGGAATTATTCACAAGTCTTTCAGAAGCTGGCAAGAAGTACCAGGCTCTGCATAGCTTTGTGACTGAGGCTTGGTAACAGTTTGAGAGATTTGGACTTAATGAACTTTCACAATTTGTTTTTTGCTCAAAATGAATTTATTTTAAAGTACAGTATTGGTCTAGTGGGCCTAATTGAAAGTAGTGTGGCCTTCAGCTGCAGCTTCCATTTAGTCCTTACTTTGCATGTTGTGGTTGGCTCAGGACACAAAATCAGATATTGTGGGAAAAACTATTTCATCAATCCTTATTTTCAGGGCCATTGTGTAGGCACAGTTCTTATCTGACAGAATAAAGCAGAGAATGCAGATCTTTTCTCTCAATGTCCTGAAAATTTGATTGGTCATGCAGGAAAGAGATGCAAACCTGCTTCCTCTTCCTCATTCTCAGCAGTTTGTCGCTGCTGGGCACACTCTGCTGATGTTCCATCTTTCTTTTGAAGAGAAATGTGTGCTGAGGAGATGAACTGATTTTTCCAGCACACAGGGCCTCACGTACTTGAGGAAACAAATCTCAGTCACATTCTGTGATGCTCAATAATTGCCAGAAACTAGAGAGCATTAGGCATAAAGTGAACTAAGACATAACAAACAGTTGAATTTTCTAATGAAATTCCCTTTGAACTGCAGAGGACTATCTGGTGATGCATTATCATGCATTGAAAATCAAAAGAATCCATCAAAGAGAAGGAAAACAAGGAGTTGCTTTTATTTATAAATTAGGTCTTGTAACAACTGATGCTTCAGGTTTTGTTTGGCAAAGATGAGTTATTACGGGTCTGCATAGAGAAGTGCTATTTATTCTATGCAAAAAATTACATACATTAAAGAGATGGTTTCTGTCAGAAGGTACCAAAACCCCTTGATGACAAGTCTAAAGGAGGTGGTGGGGAGGGAATGTCTGTGCGCACCAAATAAGTAGGGTCTGTGACAAAACACTGAAGGATAAATATGAGATGAGTCTGAGAATGGCTTCTGCAAAGCACGAACACTGTATATAGGGCAGGCTGTGCTCCAACACTGAGATTGTGTTAGGGAATCACAGCTACCCTAAGAAAAGAGATTTCAGGTAAAAGTCTCCCCTACTCAATAATGGTGACCACTACAGGGGAACCACCAGCACCTACAGTGGGACAAATGGCACAAACAGAGAGGCTGGAGCCCAGAGGAGAAAACAAAGACCTCAAAAAAGTTGTGTTGTTTTGCAACAGCTTGCAGTGATCAACTGGGGCTGCAGGTCACAAATGAGAGGATGATAGAAAAGCACCAAAGTCATCAAAGAAGGAAGATCTAGAGGATGCCTTGTGGGGTGGGTAGAGGAGAGGGATGGGAGATTCCTCCTGCCTATGTCACAAATCAGTTTAATTACTATATTTTCCTCAGCCTCAGACAGTGGCTGACATGTCTCAGAGTTCTCAGAACAAAGGAGTGATTTCAAAAACCAACAGAGGGGGAACAGTCTTTTTGAAAGAGAGACACCCTTTACTCTACAAACCATAAATAAAATGCAAAAATGAATGGATTCTAACATCTACAGATGGGGAAATTTTTGGAAAAATAACTGAGGCAAAATATTTTTCATATTTGATCTAACATCAGGATTCTGGATAAGTTTAATGAAGGAAACAAAGCTTGATTGTGGTTTACTTCTGTGACTGTGGCTTCTTCCCCACTAAAAGGAAAATTAATCTAAGAGATGTTAAAGCAGAGCACAGTATGCCCACTGCAGTGGGGAAAGAAAGCACATAGAAATTCGAAGAGTGAAAATGTAAGGAAATTTGTGCTTAAGTTATCTATTGAGGTCAAAAGTTGAAGTGCCCTTTGGTGTAAAGATATTTAAAACAAATGTAGATGCAGATCTCACAGAAGAATTTTAAAAATATATCCTAGCCCTGAGGTACTGCAGGAGTGAGAACAGAACTAACATTGCACACACGTTCTCATGGGTGAGAGATTTACAAGACATGGAGACAACAGGGCAAGGATCAGTCCTTCAGGGTTGACCTACAAACCCGCGCTGTAGGTCAAAGAACCTCGAGGGCTCAGAAGTGCTGTTGACAATTCTAGTTATCAGAATATTTACAGTCCTGTCACTCGACTGGGAGCAAAATAAGCTGGATCTGTTTCTTCATTTGGCATTGGCTTTTTATAGGAAGAATCGCTGTTCTTTGTCAAGGCCCCTATGAAGCTATGCGGATCAGCTGGGATTCAAACCCAGAAGGAAGCTGGTGTCTGTCAGGCTCTCTGTTACAGACATCTCTGACCATGGGTGATTTCATAGCCAATGCATTGTCACATGCACCCTCACAAGATAGGTAGAACAGCCACCATAAATGGTAACAAATACCAGAACACTCCAATATACCTCAGGGTAGAAGACTTCTCTCAAGCACAGAGATGATTCCTCAAATCATTAATTCTGGAAAAATTCTTTTGGGAATGAGTTAACAGAAATGTATTAACTCTCTTAAATTCTTTTTCCTGCTCCTCAGCTCTTCTTTGATAGAGGGTCCTAATCCTGAACCATGAATTCAATATTTGACCGAAGTAATGTGTACTTTGCTGTTCTCCTGGGTTCTTCATGATCTTGTTTAATTGTTTTCTTTTTACCTCCTTCTATCCATCATTCCCTTACTGTTCTCTACTTTCCTTTCCTTCTTTTTGTCTATACAGATTTAAGTGGCAAACAGCACTGTGGACAAGTTACGCTAGGCTGAGAGAACAGGAGAGACACAACCTAATGGGTAAACCAGGGAGAGCAGCAAGTTATGGTCTCCAACATATTTTCTACAAGATGGGAGTTTCTTCTCTTTCTACAACATGGGAGTTGATGAGGAGATGCACAGAGATATTCTACATTCAGATGTTAAAAGAGAAGATGAGAAGCAGAGGGGCAGGAGGAGCAAACTAACAAAACACAAGAAGAGTAAGGAAGCTTTCCTTAGGAGCAGAGAGATAGAGTTAGGTGGCGAATAAGGTGGCAACCATCATGCAAGTTACTCATTTCACACCACGGTAGTGAGGTGCTTGTTCCCAGTAGCACGATTCAGACATATGCTGGTCATTCTGCATCTGAGGCTCTGGGCAGTATTCTCAATTCTGACTACCTGTAATGTCTATGATTTTATGATAATCACTAATAATTTGGGGTTTCACAAGTAGAGATTGGCAAAGGATTTAATTTGTGTAGAGGTATTATTTAGTCAGGCAGAAATGAATTTACTACATATTTAGAACCACAATTACTCAGCCAAGTTGCATACATTAAAAGAAATATAATGTTGATATGAAACAGTTGAAAATAGCATTTGAACTAAATAAATGGACTTTATAACGTTATTTTTCATTTCAACTGTTTTTCTAATAGCAGACCTACTATAAACAGTCAAAATCCATCACTAGTTAAGTCAGTTTGTCTCACAGAACAACATTAAGGGCAGTTTTCAAACACAAATGTTCCCATGTCAGTGATATGTTGCAGCCTGTAAAACACAGAAATGAGAAGTCATATGAATGACCTTCTTCAGACTTGCAGTTCTGTCTCACCAAGAAACAATGTTTTCAAATGCAAAGTTTTATTAGATAATTGTATTAATCTTCTATTGCAAATTATTAGTAAGGGAACTCTTTCTTTCACATGTGAAGTATAACAAGTATAACTTGGCACTTATTTTTCTGAACATCACCACAAATTTAAATACGGTAGGTGTCATGAGCAGTTCAGTTTTCTTGTACTTACAATTAGAAGGATGATGAGTAAGAAGCAACTCTGGGTTGTTTTTTTCATTGTGGAGTCTTCCTGGAGACACACGCTGTAGATGCCCCTTCTGGGAATTAAACAACAAAAAAAGAAGTATTGGATTTTATCTGTTACAATAAATTCCTTCTGTGTATGATCATATTTTTAGACTTAGAGTGGATTCTGTGTGTGTGGTTGTTTGTGCACCCCCAGCCTTACATTTGCTCAAGTTTGATCTTACTGGAGGTTGGTATGCTTTAAATTTAGTCTCCTTTGTGAATCTCTGGTGGTGAGTACGGATGACGCGGGGTACAGCTTCATGTTGCTGTGTCACCAGCAGCAGATCTGGATTAAGCCCTGAGTCTTTGCCAGCTGAGGTTACCTTGGTTGTCCTGTTTCAGCTGCTCCTAACCTAATATAGAGCTACAGACCTATGAACAATCTGGATTTTTTAAACTTGACCTACAAAACCCAGAAAGATCCAGTTTGCAGCTAAGCTCAATAGCAGCTCAAAAGACATATTTATGGGGCTAGAGAAAGCCAGAGTTTGAGTAATGTCTAGTGAGGTGAACAAGCACGTGTGGCAGGAAAAGAGAAGCTGGAAACAACATCACGGGGTTACACACTCCATAATGCAGCTTGGTGGCTGGGCTGTGGATACACAGAGCAGTGAAAGCCTCAGGCCATCGAGCAAGACTGCTTCAGCTCAAAGTACTGGAGAGGCAGAGCAGGGACATGACTCCACAGGTTTGAAGGGAACTGGATCAGCAACTTTGCGGTTTTCTCTTTTTTTCCTTCATCAATACTCACCCAGCCTATCTGGGAAAAAATATCCAGGGGCCACCAGGTATAGCCTTATTGCTTCACAGTTGTGGGAGTCCAAGCAAGCAAAGCTCTTTGCATTAACACATCATTTTAAGTTTTAAAAAAATGTAAGTTCTTCATTAAAGTGAGAAATGCAGCTTTTGTCAAAACATATTATACCTTCTGATGTCTCACAGACCACTGAGCAACATAGAACATGTGGCTGTGATCACCTTCAATCACAGTAACACAGTGAACACTCACACCCTTTCAGTTTTCAGACAGATTGAAAACTAGAAGTTAAGTGTTTTCTACCTGGGCAAACAATGCTGTGAGCACCCTACACATTTGAAACCCATGAATTTAATGGGAAAAAAGCACACAGACTTGGATGCTTGGTCTACTTGACATGTAGTGAGCAACACAGTCACTCGTGCAACATTTGTCTCAGCAACAGCATTGTAACATCTTTTGTCATCTTTAAATAGTCTGGGAGGTCACCCATTTTCAGAGGGGAAAGGAAATATTGTCCTCATACTAAGCAGAAATATGTAATGTTGAAATGTAATAAAGGTGTGGCACTTCCACTTCAACGTAGCACATGTGATCCAATGGCATCTTTGCAGTAGTGTCACTGGGATTACATAAAATATGAAGTGATGGCAAAGAGGGTTCAGAGGACTTGTCTCCAATAAGAAGTAGTCTTATTACTGTCTGAATCTTGCCAGAACCATTCTGCTGTCACAGAGGTAATGTAACATGGAAATGATACAGAAATAATATGTAATTACGCTGTGGGCCACAAACTTGCATTTGATTATCACTGGTAGACAACTCAATTGAAGCAAAAACTGGACAGCTAGATCAGAGCAAAATGCCTGGAACTGTCTGCATATTTTCCAGACTCTTCCCTGTAGTCTGTATTGGTTCAAACTGACAATAAAGATTAATGAAGAACATATAAACAATGCTTCTTGGACAGCTGTACAGCAAGCAGAGGTACAAGAACAAACATGGTGTTCATCCAGTTACACACAGCACTGCAGTGTTCTGCAGCCTGGTGTAAAACCAGGCTGGTGGGTGCCTCTATTCTCAGCCTTCTGCTGCCTCTGTAGGGATTTAGTACCAAGTGGACAAAGGAAGCACTTTGCCTTACAAATGGTCAACAGCTTTAGAACACACAACAGTTTCCACAAATGGCACAGAGATTAGCACAATATTGTGACCTAGAAAGCATAAACAAAGTCAATATCAGCTGAATTTGCCTGTGATATGTCTGCTTTTCCTGCATTTTGTGCCAAGAGTGCCTGCAGCACCATGTTGGATTACAGCTGTAGATGCAGGTAAATCTTATCCTCATGAGATTTTGTGAACATTTGTTATTATGTACTGACAGAGCTATTTAAAATGTTTCTTGCTCCTGTCTCTCCCAATCAAAAAAAAAAAAAGCCATCTGTAAAATATTTTACACATTATTTCCCCCTGTGTTAAGTAGAATGACTGCACCGTATGATACTAAATACAAGTAAATGAGTAAGAACTGTTTCCCATGCTAAATCTTAGTCCATTTATTTTTAGTAATTTTTCTTTTAGCCAGCTGTAGCCACAGGAATAGCTGACATGCTAGATAAAACCAAGCACCTTTTTAGTCTTTCTCTTTCACAGAAGTCTTTTCCAGTGGCAAAAGTTTCAAGAATTTTTAAACAATATTTTAACAATCAAACTAAAACTGCCCCTGACTAAGAAGGTTTTTTTTCCACTTTACCCATAAGACTGGCCCATAGTACTACAGCACAATTAGGCTGGCATCAGTGAAAAGGTACATGCAGATACAAATTATTGGTCAACGGGCAGGGCAGAAACAACAGGGAGTCAGAAAGATTCATACAGGGGGAACCCCAGGAGCTGGACCCTGTCAGTCTCCTGACAGAGGAACAAACAAACATGTCCATGGCTCTGCCTCCATCTCTAGTGATCCAGGTTCAGATGTGATATGGCAGTCAAACTGGGATGTTTGGGTTTTGTTTTCATGGGTTTCTTTTGTTGTGGAGTTATTTGTGTTTTTTTTGTGTTTGTTTGGGTTTTTGTTTTTGTTTTTTGTTTGTTTTCGTTTGCTTTTGTTTGTTTTCATTTGCTTTTGGTTTTGGTTTTTTTTTTTAACAATTACAGATGGAGAAACAATAATATTTCAAGCTGTTTTACACATAGGTATTGCAGATGTTCTAAGGTATGCGTGAGGTTTTCCTGAGATGATACTTATTACAATAAACAGCAGGAATTATACACGATATTCTTGGGCTCACTGGAGTTTATATAAGAATGATTATTATGGCAGCTTAATACAGTTTAAAATGCCCCAAAAAATTTGTTTCATTTGCTGAAGTTCCCAAGCAGGATTTAGGTGTTATCCTACTTCCTCTTCCTATACTCTTTAGCCTTTTTCCGTAAGTCCAGCGATGTTCTTGCTTGATGTTAAGATAGCATAACATGCTGCATGCATTTAAATTTTAGAATATCCATATTTAGGTATTAATCATAAGGACATTGTAAAAGCCCAGTACTTTTTCATGATTGTATTAATTCTTCAGCCCCTGTTAATTCTTCAGACATCCTTGACTGTTATTTAAACTAGAATATTATTCTTTCTTTCTTTCTTTGCAAATATAGCATTTATGTAGCTCATTATGTGCTAAGGTATTCCTCCTGCTTCAGCTGTAACAGTAGTACCACTGACACTTTGGGATTAGTCCTGAAACTTACCTGAGGATGAACACAGCATCCTACTCAGTAATGACATATCTTTTGTCTCTGTCCAGGTGTCTACAGGTGTAGTACTGTGCTGAACAGGGCTTCAAGAAAGAAAGAAAGAGGCAGGCCTTTTTGGAGGAAGAACCGGAAAACATTTCTTTAATTGTTCTGCTCTGATAAATCTGCAATGCCATGTTTTACAGTAGTGTTGACATACCTTTAGATGAAGAAATGATTTTAAAAATGGTTTCTGAAATAGCACTTTGAGGAGTTGTGCCTAAGTACAGGAGTGTGATGCAAAAATCTCTTTTGCAGTGTGTTTATTATACTCAGAAACTTTGAAACTTCACTTGCAACCTCCCTATTTGGCTGCAAGTTCCTTAGAGGGCTTTCTTTCCACCCTGTGCAGCTTTCTCAGGGTGACTAGCGGGGTAAACACCTCAAGCCCCAAGGTATCTATAATTACTTACCTAGATGAGGCTTGCAGACCCTCCTGTGGAGTGCCTTGACACTCAGCACTGAAAGGCACGAACCTGCTCTGCCTGCACTAACACTGGGCAGACACATCTGAGCAAGGCACAGGCAAGCCAGCAGATCCTGCTGCTGAGTGTTTAAGGCGTTTGGAGCCAGGGAGGAGGTATGTTTGTGTAGCCAAATGTGCAGATAGTTTTGAGGTAAGTATTAAAATTATCCCCTCACTCCCAGTGGGACATTTTACTCCTGGGTTACTAATTTAGGCTACTGCTTCAGGCCAGAAATGAGCCATACATCACACTTCTATGATCCTAAGTCTTGTGCAGACCAACATTGTAGTTATAGCCCTGTCAGGCAGAGGAAATGCTGTGAGTTTAATCCCCATGCCTGAGATGGGAGTAGGGCCAGTCCCTCCCATTTTCCCAGCACATTCTCTAGCCATCAGCCTGCAGTGGTCTTGAAATGGCTTAAGTGGCACCTGGATCTTCTGGCATTTCCAGCAGAAATGATGAGCTCTGCTCAGTTACTTCTCATATGCCAGAAAACTGGTGACCATCAGTGCCAGGCAGAGAGATGGGTCTCCTTACAGCCTCTAGACAAGTGTCCAGGAAGATGAGGCAAGACAGAAGGTGCATCTACTGCCTTCTACTCCTGTACTCTCTTTGGCTTACCTTTATACAGTACCTGGATGTTTTGTCTAACCTCCTTTTTCATATTGGAATCCCCCCGGAAATAAAAATTCCAAATTCTCAATTTCAGCTGTCAGGCACATAAGGACATTACAACATTAAAATTGCAGGCATCTAGGACACTTGCTGCTTATCTCATTCCTTTTGGGAATCTTGGAGACCCAAATGCTGAGTTGTGTGATGACTACTCAGTTGTTATTCTTACAGATCACAATCTCCATTAGCTTGCCTGGTGGAGATTGTGATCTGCATCTTGAATATGTGCCATGTTAACAAACTGAAACTATCAGCCATGGCAAATAGGCAATTTCAACACAGTATTACACAGAACAAATGACCAAATAATTCTACTTTATCGATTCATTTGGATTACATGGGAGCTGCAATGCTTGATACTTCATTTTTCCATTTAAAACCAGTCAATGAAAAGGGGTTGTTTTACTTCAGATTTCCCTTTAACCAAATCCTTTAACCAAATTTGTTAAGTTGGACAAAAATAGAAAGAAAGTAGCTACAGACTTGTCTGTGTCTGTTTTTGAGGTAATCACAAAGTTTTGAAAGCCCTCACATTACATATCTGAGCAGCCAATGTGATCATACACACTACAGAGAAAACTGAAGATGGTGGTTCTTAGACTGGGTAATATGACAGAGACAAATATACTTCAAAAGACCAAAAAAAAAAAAAGCCAAGAAATGTGCTTTGAATGAGAATTATTTATCTAGGACTTTAAAAATATATGCACCAAATTACTTCTGCATTCTCTAATGAACGTAGATTGGGAGTGATGCCTACCATGTATTGTTAGCCAAAAAACCTCTACTTCTTCAGTCCTTAGGAATGCCCCTCTTGGCTCTTGGATGAAGATTTTTTGAGGCTGCACATAAAAGCAAAGAAGATTTCACGAAGAGACTAGCAAAGTATTTCAGGGGATTTGTTGGCAAATAAAGTTTGAAACACTTACACAAATTTGATTATGTAATTAATTTCAAAAAATTTAGATTTAATATTTTCCAAATGTCTTCTATGAAGTGTTTTAACCCAAAATGTTACCGGGAGTATATGAAGAGTCACATACCAAGCAATTCTGGAGTTCAGCATCTACAGGATGCTCCGTACTTTGTTGCATTTCTCTGATTTTGGCAAAACCATTCTGTTTTACCCAAAAAGAGTGCCAGGGACAAGGTTTTATGCCCCTGCACCACAGGCTCTGATGATACAAGTGGTAGTTAAAGGAAGGGGGTTTAGAAATAGTTCCCTTGGAGGAGATAATGAGTAACAACAGCACATCTGCCCCTACATACATCAATTTAAGCTGTTGTGGAATTGAAATTAAAAGAAAATTGACTTTTATGCTTTTGCAGTGAAAGAAGAAACAACACAATTACACTTTTACTTCAGCCATAATGCAGTACAGAGACTGGATCACACTGTGTCTCTGGAAAATGAGTTCATTGCCTTCTATCACTATTCAAAGGACACACTCTTGAAATAATCTCACTGTTTCAAAACAATGATTGTTCACAAAAGAATTAAGTCAGGCTCTCAGAACACATAAAATTATCATAGAGAGGTTTGGGCTGGAAGGGGTCTTTATATATCATCTAGTTCAAACCCTCTGCCATGGGCAGGGACACCTTCCACTAGACCAGGCTGCTCAGGGCCCCATCCAGCCTGGTCTTGAAAACTTTGGGGGATGGGGCATCCAAAATTTCTGGACAATGTGTTCCAGGGTTTAATCTCTCTCATAGTGAAAAATACTTCATGATATACAGTCAAAATCTACAATTTTTCAGTTTAAAACCATTGATCTTTGTCCTGTGACTACAGGTCCTGGTAAAAACGTTTGTCCCCATCTTTCTTGTAAAACCCTGTTAAGTACAGAAAGGCCACCATAAGGTCTCCCTGGAGCCTTCTCTTCTCCAGGCCAAACACCTCCAGCTCTCAGCCTGTCTTCATAGGAGACAGTTCCAGCCTTCTGATCATATTCACGGCCTCCTCTGGGCTCATTCTAACAGGTCCACATCCTTCTTATGCTGGGGGCCCCAGGGCTGGATGCAGCACTGCAGGTGGGGTCTCAGCAGAGTGAGTAGAGGGGCAAAATCCCCTCCCTTGATCTACTTGCCCCGCTGCTTCTGAAGCAGCCCAGGATTCAGCTGTCATGTCACAATGTTCATACTCGATGGTGAAGGCTTTTATTTTTTTTAGTTTTTGCAATCAGATTTGAAATACTGAAGTTAAATATAAGCCTTACATTTCTGAAGGAACACTCAGGATTTTACAAGCTCTGCTTTCAGTAGTGGATAACAAGAAATAACCAGCAATATTTTAAGAACTAGTTAAATGATGGTAAATGTTACTGTCAAATATTTCCAATCTGTAGAAAAAAGAAGCAGAAAGAAACAGAGAGCTGTGTAACAAAGCAGAGGAGTGAAATCTATAGCAGAGCATTTCTGCCAGTCTGAGTGCTCAAACAGTGGGGCTAAATGAAGCAGCTTTGCCCACTGGTCCACTGTTCCACAAATGAAAGAAACCACTCTGCAGGAATGCCTACTTCATTACGAACATTCCTCAAAGCAGAACACTTCCTTGCCATTTTGCTACATCATTATTACTCTCTGGTTTAGCATATCACACAGTAGCAGGGTATAATTTTAGCCTTTAAGGCCCAGCTATGGAAGTTCTTTTAAAAAATTCTTGCACTTTTTGGAGAATTTTGCAGCAGTGCTTGTACAATAAGCAAATATGCTATTATCTAAACTTGGAGACACTGCAGCTTGGACACAGCCAAAATCTTGGGATGAATACCACCCTGCTGTAAAACAATGATTTCAAAGGAATTGCATACAGTTATGCCAGACTAAAATCTTTTGCATAGCCTGAAATATTAAAGCATACATTTAGAGTGAGTCTCTCTCTAATTTTTTAACAGAGAAAAATGGTTTTCAGAGCCCTTATCACCTGCAAAATAACCTTTGTGCGTAAGATTAATAATATTAGTAAAATTTACAAGAAGAACTGTGAGAGTAGAGCTAAGTAAACATTGCAAAAGAAACTGAAACAGCTTCAGTCAAAACTCTTCAGTTAAGGAAAAGGCCATATCTGTGGTTGTCTCATAACTTTAAGTGGAACAGCATCCCAGCTGTACTGTACATACAGCCTAGGTCTTACACTCAGTACATGCCTGTCAATACATTTAAAAATACTCCAACAAGTACTTGAGTTCAGCGGAACAAGAATATAATGACAAGGCAGATCTGGATGGACTTTGGATGCACACATAAAGAGTTAGGGAGAAGCAAGAAAAACTGCAGGAGAAGAGTTGAATATAAGGTCATTTTTCCAATTTCCAAAGTATTTCTGTATCACATTGAAAGAATCTTCATATAATTGGATGAATGTAACCTCATACATGACATTCTTCCCTCTTGGATCAATACTTGGTTTTGGTCAATACTGTCTTGATTCCATATATTAAGGTTTTTGTAAAAAAAATTTCTTTCAGTTGCAGCACATACTGGAAAGAAATATAGTTATTTAATATTTATTTGCAGGCAATTCCCTCTCAGTTTTCCCTTCTATTCTTACCCAGGCAAACTCCCACTGGCTTTTTTTTTTACTAACCATATATTCCTATAAATTATTTGAAGCAAGTGAGTATTTTATGGGGTGGGCAAACAACCAAGAAAAATATTGTAATTTCTTATGTCAATGCTTTTATAGAAGTCATATAAAGTGTGAAAAATCCTGTGAATAGATTGTTTTAAATCAAATGCATATGACCTTCATTTAAAGCATTTTGTTTCCACTTGGCAGAATAGCCCATGCCACAGCTGGATGTAGGTTTCAATTCTACCTCAACAAATATGAACCTGTGTGGAAATAATGCATTTTTCTTGAGTCTGGTTCTAGTTTTATAGCAGTTCTACTAATAATGAATAAAAATCTTGAATTTGATTTGAAGTCAGGTATATAATTGTTGACCTCTAAGCGCTGTATCTAAGGTATTATATTCGGGTATTTTAAATTCCATAATAGATGGAGACAAATTTTGGGACATTCAAACCCTCTTGGGACAGTCTCTGGAGAAGCCTTTTGGTGCCTGAGGTCTCAGGTAACTTTCACAGATATACCAGCTGGTTTACTTAAAGAATTATTACCTCTGCTGGTAAATCTTGCTTTATCTATGCTCGTAAATTATTACATCTACTGCAACACTGATACTGCTGTATCACACCTACCCTACTATGAGTAGAAAATTGACCCAAAGCTGTCACTTCCTTTTAAAATATTTTTACAGCTAATCCAAAAATTAATAAAGACACAATAATGTAATGATTGATGGAGGTATATAGAAAGATGGGTAAGCTAGTAAAAATAAGATTATCTGCACCCATTATTACAGATTATTTGAATATCACAGCTGTAGTGCTTGGATACTGTTGTCCCTGTCACAAATTATGGCACCATTACTACAAAAGGTTAAATTGAATGTAACTAAATTTTCTGTTTCAATTAGGGCAAAATGTACACATTTCTCACTAAGGTATTGTACACTCATTTCAGAAGTTCAGCGTGGCAATTTTTATATAGTCAATTACCATGAACTGACATTTTCCCAAGAGGTAGCTATTAACCACTAAAAATTCTGGGGAAGGCTTCCAGACTAACATACATGAAGAGATGTACTTTCAATGATAGCTAGGCAGGTGAGGTTCACACTGCTTAGATTAAAATAAAGGTTAAAATGGGTCTTTGCCAAGACCTGCTGAGAGAAGGCTAATGTTTTCTTCGTGGTTCCTCTTTTTATCTGTAAATGAGAGTGGATTAGCAAGGAATACAGATGAGGGAATGGGAATCACCTGAACAGTGAGACAAGTAATTACTGGTGTAACTTGCTCATATGCTCCAAGAAAATTTTATAAAAAGCCTTGGTTCTTTGTCCTAAACATCCTTCCAGGCTTGCAGTCTGGAGTCCAGGGCTCATCCAGCTGTCCCAGAGGAACAGCTGAATCCAGATGAGACACAATGTGTTTGCAGGAAAACAAGACCAGGAGATGGCTAAATTAGATGGTAGCTGAAACATGTGAATGTGCCTTGTGACCTGAAAGGTTGGTTATTACTTGCTACCAAAAATAACAGTGATCTTTCAGGGACATCAGCTGCCAGCCATGCAAACAGAAGCTCTGGTGACATCTTCCTCTGCTTATAAATATTAATGAGCAGGAGAATTATCATAACCACTTGTGGGGTTCAGAGTCTCAGCAATACCTTCCACAGATCCTAAATACGTGAATGGCCAATCACTTATCACAGAAGTTTCATTGGAACCCAAGTATTCATGTCCATGGAAAAAAGGTTTATTTTCTGGCAGATCAGTAGTGGATGTAATGTTTCAAAAAAAAAAGAGGTGAAGCATGAGAAAGCCCTCACAAAGGATAAACAAGCCCTTTCACCACAACCTTTCCAGCCAGGAAGAGCAGAGCACAGCCTGAATCTGTAAGTCTCTGCATTTTTCTAAGATGAGCTGCCATGAATAAGTTCTTGAGAAATTAGTGAAGTTCTGCATGTATTAAGCTGCATTTATCGAAGATCTCTTCCTATCCTACATTCTGAGGAAAACAATGAGAGTTTAGGCTGACTCTCACAGATTACAGACTGACATTTTTCTTTTGCTGCCCACTATGCTGGGGGGTAAGCTCAGAGCCAGATCCTCCAAAATGTCAAGGTTCTCACTGCCTTCAGCAGAACTGCCCTTCTGTGAGCCCTGGCTTTTCTTTCTTCCATTGCACATGTTGAGTGGAGCTCTGAGACAGCACTGGAAAGTTAACTTATACACCTTGGAAAGGAAAATGGCATGACTTCCGAATGATTTGTTGTGGCTAATGTTGGCTCCTCAGAGCCTGTTAAATGGTATACTGATTTTTTTTTATCAGTCTCTTGACAATGTCACTGTCCCATTTTGATATTACTGTCATTGTTTTAAAGTTCATTCATCTGTTTTTGTTCCCTTTTAATGTGTTATTTTGCATGTGCCATTGTAGTCAGATAGATAATGTGTGGCCTTAATTTTGTGCTGGGCAGGGCACTAGTGGGGAGCAGGGCCCCTCCAAAGTATCTTGTTATCCAGGGCCAGTGGGACAGGCTGTGGGTAAAGCATTGTGTGGTCTGGCTCCACTGTTAGGACTGGAAGCCTCTGGGGCCACTGCAATTCTCAAGCAAGATAGTCAAAGACCAATTAGGATCACTTATAGCATATTTCTTAAGGATGCCAAAACTAACTAAACTAACTCCAAATGCTTCCTTATGCCAAGGTTTGCTTTTGTTAAAGTCTTGACATACACTGGCTAAAGCCTCTCTTTAGCAGGGTTTTATTTTGCTGGGGCAGATGAAATTAATTTCTGGCTCCAGTACCCAAAGAGTTCAGAAGCAACCCCAGAAGGACGGCTGAAGTCACTAAGGAAAAGCCTCCAAGTTTTGAGTCAGCTGAAAACATGGAGTCAATTTTCCTTTCTGAGCACATTCCAGACCATGCAGGTGCTGGAGGGCTGTTCTTAGTTTAGCCTATAGAACTGGAACTTGGATGATTTTGTAACAGCTAGGCTTAGGATTTCCCCAAATCTTCCTACCAAATCCAGCTGCAGAGACAAAGGATAATCTGGTCCACAAATGATAAACAAGAAAATAAATGCCTTCAATGTAGCAGCCTATTTGTAAGGCTTTTCAAAATAAAACCCTGGAAATAGTCTGTAATTCTCAGCAAGATTTTTCATGTTACACTATAGGTTGCCAGCTTTAGTATTTATTTCACTGGCAATAAATTAAAAGACCTGAAACGTTAGACTCTCTGTGATGTTAAAAACTTCAAATATCCATCCATGATCTAAAGCTTCATGTGGAAAAGTAATAGAAGTCTTTTCCATAAATTACATTGCCAGACAAAGTGCCTTCATATGGAAAGTACTTTATACAGCAGATAGAGGACAAAAGGGAAGCATACTTGGATGAGTACTGAGATTCAGAAAAGATTTCTAATGGCTCTGGAATGAAGTCAGCACAGTCTTTTCAACAGCAGCTACGGCTGACCTTGCTTGACATCCTGACGGTCTCACTGAATCCAAATGTGTGTGTATGTGCGTGTGTCTGTGTGTATGTGTGTAAGCTTCTGCAGAGCTGGATAAAATCTCAAGATGTAGGGAATTTAACACAGCCTGGCTCTTCTGACACCTGTAGAGATCATGTCTTGAGGCTTTTTGCCCTTCTGGTGTTGATTTGGCCTTCTGGTCATGGAAAGGGTTCAGGCTTTTATTTGCTTATAAGTAACTTGGAGCTTTTGCCTAAAGCTTGCCAAGAATTGGTGCTGATGAAGCACTTGACCTTTTATGAAGTATGTTTTTCAGGCACCAGCAAATTAAAAAGCACCTAAAGAATATTTTTTTTCTCAAATGATGGAAATATTTTTAATTATGTCTGCATTTTGAATCTTCTGCACTGTACTTAGTGCTTCAGCAAGGTAGTGAGAGGCCCAGCTCTGATTTCTTAGAGTAAAATCTGGTTTTACAAATCACATAGCTCACATATTGCACATACACAAGCAGAAATGCAATGTAAAAGCTATGTAATTTATTTATGGACTGCAAACAACATCTACACTTTTTTTTCTTTATTAAGATAAAAATATCCTTTATATTTTAATTATTGGGTTTTTTATCAATTTATTTGTGAATAATATGATCAAGACAATACCACTTTTGTAGCCTCATACAATGATCCCATTTGAGCAGGTGTTTCTCATATTTACAAGGAAAAGAAAAAGCAATGCTTTAATAGAGGAAGACATCACCGTGAAACAACAAATGAGCTCAGGATCAGGATTTGCACTGGAAAACAAAGTTGTATGCTTGTGCAGCTCTGTAGCCTGGATCTTATAGTGAATGGACAATCTCATTTGGGATGGAAGGAATGGAGGATTCTGCAGAAGCAACTTTTCTGTAGAATGAGTCTTGCAAAACAAGCTCATATTTCAGCTGTGATCTTTACTCTTCCATTTTAAGAGTACAGTTCACAGCGGACACAAGTAGTAGAACTTGCTTTACTGTGTCTATATGTCCTAAAACTTCTTCTTCCAGACCTTTTACTTCCCTTCCTTATATTTAACATTTCCCCGCTATCCTTTACTACCTTTTCCCCCTGCAATTTTTTCCAGAAGATACTATTTCCACCTTCTTTAAATATAGTCATAATGCTGTAATGATAGCACAAAGTTCCACAGCACAGAATGGAAAATCTGGTGCAATATTAATTTAGTTTACTTTCAGTGAATATTGTGCTAACTGCTTCCCATATTGTTTCAGTAAAATACTCACATGGAATCTATCTCAAAAATTTACATCCTATCTAGCTGGCTTTATTATGTCTGCAAAATCCCCAGCCCTTGGTCACAGAATTAGGCCGGGCTTCTGGAACTCTGGTTACATATTTCTGCTCCAGAGATCACACCATGACAAACTCATTCAACTTTGCTTTCCCTCTCAGTGAATAGAGTTGGTAATCCAAGTTCAGTTGCAATCAATCAAGAATACCACAATCCTTTTGACAACAGTTCAAAAGAAACAACAAGAATGCCAGCAGCAAGCAAACAAACAAAATAAACAACCCCCAAACAAAAACCAAAACAAATAAACCACCCAAATACAAGCAAGCAAATTAACAACTCCACAAAAGTTACTTTGGAAAGTGAGTTCTGAAAGAACTACTATAAGAGGGATTAAATCCATTCACATTGCACAGTTCAAACACTTGCTAAGGAAACAATGACTCAGTCTGTGCCTCCATCTGGGTCAGCCTCATTTAGGCACAGCTTCAGACAAGCTCCCTCCAGCATGCTGCATCTGGACACCCCCTGCATCCCATCACTGACATGTCTATATTGTCATATAGACAGAGGAGCTGCTGGGCACAGGAATGGTACATGTTGCTGAATACCTTCATGTATCTTTTAATCTACTGTAACCGGTATAAAATAACAAACTTTCACTTTTGGTGGTCTGTCCCAAATGCACAGAACTCCACTTTTACTCCAGTGTCATCAAAATATGGGGAGTGCTCACTGACAATTACCAAATTTATGGATTATACTAGTTTGAAGTGTTTTAATTATGGCAATCATTTCTTCACTGATCTCCTGTAATCATGTTGATAGTAATGGGAGATCATGTGAAAAATCATACTGCTCCTATGATGCAACAACAGTTTCTCCTTGAAATTTTAAACAAACTCTTGCTCAGCCATTCATCTCTATTGAATAATGCTACTAGATTAACTTGCTTATTTGACATTTGGGTTAGAATAATGGGACAAAATCAAATAACGAACTAATTTCCTGACTCGCATAATATGGTTTTGTATCACTTCCTTCTTGTGTGATCTGATCTACGTCCAGTAAAACCTTCTTGTGGTACAGCACTCCAATGGCACTTGAGCTAATGGGCAGATCTTGAATCTTGCTCTTGGTATCACTTTTCTCAGTGGCATCAGATTTTTACTCAAAAGTTTTGATACCTGTAACTAGATCATTAACTTGGTCTTTGACCATTAGCAGCACAAACCCGGCTTTGCTTTCATGAGTTCTACCAGGAAAAGTAGAACATTTGTGGAAAAAATAATCTGTGCATGAAACGAATTATGAACATTACTTTTGACATTAAAGGCAGCATAAAAGACAATGCAATTATTCCATTCTGGCTGACAAACTGCAGAAGTCAGGAGAGGATTTCAAACATAAAGGAGAATCCTTGCCAAGAGCTGCTTTTGCTTAATCAGAAAGGATTGGGATAAAGCCAATGCACTGACTTCCACAGGGAAATTCAGATGCATAAGTCATGGAAGACGATGATAGGAAGACAGATGCTTGGAGCTCTTGACACTGGTAGGTCCCTGCTACTACCAGGGCTTTGGCTAACAGATACTGACCCCACTCATTAACCTGCTAACAGACACTGAACCCACGCTTCAATCCAATGATTCAGCCAAAAAGATGCAACACAGACTGGTATCCTGACACTGCCAATATTCCTGTGTTCAAGAGGAATATGCAGCATTTACCTGGTTTACAGTGTTCATATTTCAAGAAAAGCAGGCATAGTACACATTAGCTTTCTGAAGTGAGTGACCCCTAGTCCACCTTGTGAGTGCTATCCCTTTTGATCTACGCATCCACAGACCTTCTGGAGAGAGGAGCAGCAGATCAGCTGCAGAAGGCCATCTACAGCCGGGACAGTTTGGCAGAAGGTGCTGTGGCTTCTGATGACATCTGGAGTCTCTTATCTGATTTAAATGCATGTATGTGGCAGGCTGCTGTCCCTTATTACTGGATGGGACACCTCCCTTCTTAAATTTGTTACCCAAAAAGGGGTCAGCAGTGTGCTGACAGTGGTCAGCTGTCTGTGTACCAGGGTAGAAGAGCTCCAATAAAATTCTGAAGTAAATTTAACTAAAGACATTCTGTGCATGTGAAATAAATCCTCTGTGTTCTGTCTTGGTATAGAAAGGTGCTGCAATCAGGGGTCCTGCCTGTACAAAAGAGCTCCTGTTGAAAGATCCAAGTATGATAAGATAGTGCCAAAGCTCTGAGCTCGACCCTAGGCAATCATAATTCAGTCCCTCACTTGTAAGGAAAGTATTACTCTTGTACCATAACAAAATTAGCTGTTTGAGTTAATTTTAAAATTGACTGATTTTACATTGCCTTTTTCATTTTATATCCTTTAGGTTATCATTTAAGCTACAAGTACCATATATATCAAGCAAATCTTGACTAATATCTCCTACCTGAAAGACAAGAAAATGTTGGTTTCTATGTGATCACATGCTGCTGATTAAAACAAAAGACATAAAGCAAAGCTTAGATGAAAATAAAGATTCTGCTTGGAAGATTACTACGTTTTTACATCTCTTTAGGAACAGAGCAGTAACAGTCTTTACACTTAAAGTAATGGCTTAAAGTTACTTAAAGGGTTTGTTTCTTGTTTCTACCAGGTGCACCTTATTTTAATTTCTCTCTATAGCTACTGATCAGAAAACCATGAAATTTCCCTGCTTTGGTGAGATAGTTAAGGAGTTACCAGCGGATATACAAAAGAGCTTAAAACCCCATTTTCCTATTAAGAGACCTTGGAATTTTTTAATGAAACTTCTGTTTGGATGTGTTGAAAATCAATGACCTATATTTAATGCTATAATTTTAATTATTGTTACACTTCATTTGCATTTCAGCTTTTATTTTCAAAGGAAAGACAATTAAGTGATGATATTATTTTGGAGCTGGTCTGGGTGCTGGATACTCAGCAGTCCATAGCTCCTTTTCAGCAAAACTCCTCAGTGCTCCATCTTTACTTAACACTGACTCCCTTTTCCAACAGTTTCAGTGACAATTCCTTGGAAAAAATGCTTCTTTTGTAGTACTCATTTTTTTTTGAAGAATAGGACTGTGATTTTTCAGGCAGCAAGTCTGTGTCTTTCTGTTTGCACAAGGCTTAACCATTGCAAAAAAAGTGATACAGTCAGCATGGAGTACAACAGGGTCTCACTGGGAGTTCGTGTGCCAGGACTGGGGCCAGTGGTTCAAGCTGATGTTTATAGCTAAATAAATATCTCATATGAAATTTTAATTATAGAAGTAACAGTTTTGGGAAAGACTGTTTGGCTCAGGTTCTTCAGTTTGAGACTTTGAGCATTGGATTGCAACATTTATAATAAATTAATAATTTGTGACATTGAAATACAGACTGTGAGATGTAAGATATCTTAAATATGGAAAATTTTCTGGGAGAAATTTTTGTTGTATTTATTTTTATGTGAATCATACTCAATTAAACTGATCTTGACTGAAAAATATTTTGAAGTAGTTTTCTTTTTGAGTGTGGCTTCAAGGCTGAATTCCAGGACTAAGTCATTAATAATATTATATGTGCTGATTAAATAGGAATAAACATCTGGCCCATAAATGTAAATTAAATGTAACAACTGTTTAATTACTTTCAATTTTGACGTTGTAAACAATATTTTTCCTGATTTAACTTTGGCCTTACTTTGGGCCCTTGGTACTGTTCAAACAAAGTCAACACTTGCTATTGATTTCAATGAAAAGAAGTTTGGAGCAGAGAGAGAAAAAGAGTGCTGCTGCAAAGAGAAGGGCAGCCTCCTGCAGAGAGCAATGCCGACAAAAAGACAAACCTCTTTACTCAGCATGGATTTCTAGCTCAAACATCCACCCTGGTAATTGCAATTCTGAGCTGGGGCACACAACACTGTCCACACAAACAACCATGCCTTGCTCGAATCAAATTTAATAACGAGGGCTTGGGAATAAGTTCACTGCCCTGCTTAACTGCAAGTCTTGTAAAATTTAACAAAACCTTCACAGAAACGTGTTACTACCACACTCTGACTGAAGTTTCCTTTTCCCCTCCAATCTCCTTCCACGGGCTGCACAAGACGAAGTTCCAACAAAGCCCAATAGATGCTCTAAAACCAAAAGAGATTTTAGATCCCACACTTTATCAAAATCATGGGATAAGCTGTCTCCAGGGATGCAGGTTCTGAGTCTATCTGAATATGGGCCTTTTAAAAAAAAATTTGTTTCAGAAGCAAAGCTCATATATTGGCAGCTCACCAAAGTTTGCTGTCAGACATGGAAATAATTTTTTATTCTGAAGAGACAGAATGAAAAACACTGTGGATTGTGACATTATAATACAAAAAGAACAGCCACGATTTCTAATGCCAACACAGAAGATAAGATGTTTCTTTTAGCTTTCCTGGATACAAATTAAGGACTTTTCCCCACTTTACTGTCTGACTTGAACAGGACATTGAACTTTGCTTGAAGATAAGTTTGCTAAAAATAATCGAAAAACTTCCCCAACCAGCCTAAGAATCAAAAAAAGTTTTAAAACAGGAATGAGGCTGTGTAAAAATTAATGCAATTCTCTACTGAAAAAGTTTCATCAGATAATAGCATCAAACACACTCTGTTGGTACTGGTAGATAAAGCAAATTCACCTGAGCTTTCTAAATTCATATGTATGGACTATAATTTCTGCCTTCAGGCTTATTTTATATTGAAATGATGTAAAATTTTTACATTCCATTAAAAATAGAAGCAAAAGATTATTTTCATGCTTGAAGAAAACCTAACAACAACTGCACTTTTGAAAAACAGCCTGGCAAAGACAGTCAGACATAGATATACATCTTGGTTATATACAGCAGCCTGCCTAGATATTCTGCTTACTAAATACATTTGAGGAATTAAATAATTAAATTTTGCATCATTATAACACTATTTAGGGACTTCCAGAGATAAACATTTGCTTTGTGATGCATAAAAATACATCAGGCAGCTCTTGTGCAATTATTATAAAAATTGCCCTCTTGCAGAAAATACACAGGACTCAAGCACGTGATAGTTCTTTGAAGGTATGAATGCTGACAGGAGAATGCCTTCTCCACTATGGTGACAGATATTTCACACCAAAGAATATGCCATTCTCTCTTTCCCCACAGATCAAGCCATGCATACATTTTTTTTTACAAATTTTAAGAATAGGCTACTCCAGCAGAGTGCCATACTAGAGTCACAAACAAGTACACCCAAGGAGAGTAAACTTTAATAACAGAAGTCATAATGGCATCTGTGAACTTCCTTTTCAATTCATGTTTCTGTAGTGTTTTCCCACCTTTCTTTTTGTCTGTGTCATGTAAAGTCTGTATGCCCTACCATCCTTGATGAAGCTGGAGAAAAAATGTAGTTACACCAACTCTGTGGTGTAACTTCATGCTTTCTCAAACACAGCAAATGTCCTGGACTAGCACTGCCATAAATTACCACTCAAATATTTAATTTCCCTTTATTGTATTTCAGAATGAGGGGAAACAGTTAAGGTCTACAATGTCTTTGCATTACTGATTTAGAAATTAATGTCAAGACAAGCATAACCCCCTTTCTAAGTGTGTATGGTACAGAAGCAGGGTAATATTTGGCAGCCTAAGACCTGAATTGCAGCTTTCTGTACTCTGTGGAGAAGTGTTACTAAGCTTTTCATTTAAAAAAAAAATAAAAGAACAGTATCTCCCCCTTCATTATCTGAGCCACAATGAAAGATGAAAGGAATTTGCAGTCTTGGGATGGACCATGCAAACCATGTGTTACCTTCATAATGCAACAGCCTTAAAGTTTTCACAATTGTTTCTTCACAAGGAAAGTTATAGGCTACTTCAGGATAGGATATTGGGGAACAGTGCTAGCTAGAGGTTTTGACTGAGGAAGGAATGGTGGTGGGAATGGTGGCAATTCTTGTACATTTACAGGACATTTGTTCAAAAATAAGGGTCAGGACACAGAGAGTCATGAATTTTAACAGCAAACCTAAAACTAAGACCAGAGAATACTGAAATTATCATTAAATAATCAGTCTTTAATTAACTAGACCACTGTTACAAATAACATTTCTATATTTTAGGCAATGTAATGAATTCTTGCAAAATCTCTTTTCTATCCCTCCTTGAAAAATATTCCAGCATACTCTTTAGAAGTTGCGAATATCTTGGTCTTACTAGATTTAATCTTCTCACACTATACAAAACCTTATTTATTTATTTTTTTTATAAGACTGGAAAAGGCACAGGGAAAGACTGTGAAAAGAGATTTGGGACTAATCCGAGAGGAAAGGATGCAGTTTACATTCTGCATACAGATGTTCTGGTACAAGCTGCAGAGCAATACACACACATCAGCAAGACCAATTATGTCCCTTTTGGACACAATATGAACAAGATCAGCACCTGTTTTTCTATATGCCTCTGGTCCATTTTAAACTCTTTTCCTGGAGGATAGCAACCATTGCTTCCTCTGAAATGACTTTTGCTGGTAAAACGTGAAGACAAGCCACTAGAATAGTGGAAACACGGATCTGAGCTAGTGCAGCAAAGTAGGCAGCAAAGTATGCAGCAAAGTATGAATTATTAATCTTGATACAAATTGTTTTTTCTCCTTTGTGTCTACTATATGAGAATGACTCAATTCCTAATGTGCAGTCATTCTTACTGCTGGCAAGAGAAATAATAGTCTAGATCATCTACACCACGTTATACATGGAGAAAAATGGGATGGATGCCATAAGCGGCCTCAAGGACAAGAGGATAATCCAGCACTTTTGGGGACCAACAGAGTATTTTCTCCTTTCCTCATCTTGAAAATTTTCCTCCTGATCTGGTTTCTTCCTGCATCAAGTGATGAAGAAGATGAGATCCAGCACTAGGACTGTGCATCTGTGTGTGGTATAAATTGATGCCTATATGGAAGCAGCTGATCAGTGCTTCTTCCCATAACAAGCAGTCCCAGAAAAGAGCTGTGTAAGGAGAGTAAAAGAGCACTGCCCATGCCATGGAACTGAATGAAAACACTGAGACCACCCTGGGCTGAGCACCATCTGGATTGGTACCACTGCAACTCAGATGGAGAACCTCTCACACACAGACCAAGACAGAGAGGATTTAGTTCTGATCAAAGAAGGCTGAAGAGAGTTACTAAAAACATTCATTTTTTATTAACTTGATAAACATATTTAGGCTTTTTCTCATGAACATTTTTTTCTAATTAATCTGTCAAAGCCTCAAGATCAGATTGTTTTAAAAAATAGTTATGCAGTTATCAATTGGATAACTGTGTTTTCTGTACATCCACGCTAAAGTGAATCACCAGCACAGAAATCTTGCTTCAGTTGGTTTATGAAATACACTTATGTGCTTTATTCGATTTCCTGTCAGTATATCTGTCCAACCAAATTCCACTCTTCAGAAGCTACACAGTTCAATGTCAAAGCATTTTTAAGCAAATCAATGCTGCAACCTTTAAAAAAGAAGCAGTCCTTCAGTTCCACATGGAATCTTTGCCTTGGAGACACAGAACATGAACAATTTAAAACATGACAGGACAGATCCTCATCCTTTATCATAAGTAAGTGGGAGTTTATCCCATACATGGCAGCACTACCATGGCAGACATCCACTTTTTAAACTCAAGAGAAAAACAGCCAGGCTAACACATACAAATTATAGAGTGCCTGATCCCTTAATTAAACCCCAACTTCATCTAAGAATGTGCTTGTTCTGATTGTCCTACCCTTGGAAGTGTTCAAGGCCAGGTTAGATGGGGTTCTGAGCAACCTGATTTAGTCAAAGGTGACCCTGCACAAGGCAACGGTGTTGGAACTGGGTGTTGATCTTTTAGGTCCTTCCCAAACAAAACCATTCTATGATTCTAAGATTAATTAAAACATGATGAGCAGTCATCAAAAATCTTCTTGGGCTTTAAATACAAACTCTGAAATTAAACTCTGCATGGAGGCTGCTGTTTCACAGTCCAGTTTTTGCATTCCCCTTGAAATGTTAAGGATGTTGTAACCCACTCATTATACACTGGAGAATTTTCTTGGCCAAGAAAAGGAAATGGCTACAATAACTTTTTTTCCAGAATAAAAATGTAAACTGTGATAGTTCAACATATTGGTTACTGTATCATAGCTATGGTTTGTATCCTATCCTAGATCCTTTTCATGCCAAATGCCCAGGAATTCACCTACTCATAAAATAATGGTGATTTTACTTTACCCATCCCTTATTGCTTTGTTGCACAGGAGACAGAGATACAATTGGCACTGGAATTCCTGACAGGAAGTCAGTGCACTGGTTTCATAGTAAGCAAAATCTTGGCAAATGGAATGGCCTAGCAATTTGTAACAGCAATGAAATGCAAATTAGTGTCAAAAGTTGGCTCTCAAAACAGGCTCCATTATCTCAGTGGCAGGAAAACCTATGTTGCAGCGCTTGATTTTGGCAGACATATCAGACTCTAATGTGACTAAGATTTTGATATCCCTTTCTCTTTTAAATGCTTTTTCATTTGCTTTCACTTTTAATGCCACCTCTGAAAACCTAGGAGGTCTACCTTTCATCATGCTGGTGGTGCTGGTACATCATTGCTCAGACACAGGCAGAAAAGACACATTCAAACCCTTTCCTTTTAAACGAGTTGAATGTAGGACTTGGAGACCTGGCCAAAGCATTACAGTGGACCAGCAGATATGGCCTGACCAAAATGAGGGAAAAACCCCATTCGTGTGCAGGGTTGCAGCAAATTCTGCCTCAAGAGCAAGCAAATGAGGCTGGCAGGTATGCCTAGTCTGAATCACTACTGCATCCCAAAGGTTCTCTTGCTGTGAGACAACTGATGTTGTCCTTGCCCAGAGATAAGCATGTAGGTGTAACCTAATGCTTAATGAAGATGATTAATCAACATAATAAACCTGACCCTCAGTCTGAATTGTGATACTGTGACTCATGTTAAAGAGCCTTTTACAATCCAAGAAGACACATTGGCTTCAATGCCCCCATTCAAGGGATAGAAATCAGCTCAGCATGAACAAAAGTAGCATCTAGCCAGCACTCCTCTTCTTATGGTGCTTCAGAAATTCAGAGTAATCAGATATTAGAAGAAGCACAATTGCCTTCAATAAAAGCCCTTCTTAGAACTGGTCTGACATCACCAGTGATACCAACTGCAGTAATAAGCAAATAAAGAAAGCTGCTGCTTTACATTTATTGAAAGTGCAGGTAGGAAAACGTCCATTTCTCTCTGAGGAAAAGTATTGTACAATAAAGAAATTATTCTTTTTTTTTTTTTTTGTAGCCAGTATGTTCTAGTATGTTAACACTCACGAGCAATTTAACATTTAGAACACAAAGCAGCTATGCTCAGATTATTATGCTAATAAATTTACACCTGATCCCTTCAGAGTATTATCAGAACATGTTCTTTTCTCTTCAGCATCTTCTCTTCTCTTCTCTTCTCTTCTCTTCTCTTCTCTTCTCTTCTCTTCTCTTCTCTTCTCTTCTTTTCTCTTCTCTTCTCTCTGCAAAGATACACTCAAAGGATCTTTGAAGAGGCTGAAGGACTGGGTCCATCTCTGAAGGCAAGAGATGGACCCAGGAATATTAAATGTCCCTCTCTGAATGATAAGTCTGGTCCATTCATGTTAATGTTCTTTTAAAAAAATGGGAATGTTAAAACCATTATAGCTTCCAGGTGGCACCTGGGCTATAAATCCATCTTTCCTTTCACACTCAGCAAGACAAATAGGTACCTATAAGTCATGATTCATTCACATTCTGCTTTAAATTATTGCTTTTGGGGTGATACAAATGAATGCATTTAAATGTTTGTTTCTACATAATCTATGCATTTCTCCCTTGATCCCATGAACACCATGTCATGGTTTTGATGAAGCTACAAGAGAGCTTCTACTGGAGAACAAAAGCAACAAGCACTGCAAGGATTGCCCTTCCCTGAAACTTCATGGTGCTTTAGTACAATCCAAACCAATATTTGCAATCAAAAATCATGATGACATCAAACTAGAGCTTGTCCAAGTCAGACTCAGTCTGAAAGAATAGCCCAAAAACCTGTGTCATCTGTATGGCTGGCGATACAGTCATGTGAGGTTGTATACAATTCCCCTATTAGGGCAACAAAGAAAAATTCAGCATGTCACTCCAGTGGTGTTTACTTCCTACTACCTGCTGTCCTTAATTGCAGTCTCCTTGGACTGTGATATATCAGCTGAATCAGAAAGAGAAACTCACGATAGGGAACTGGGGAAGGCAAGGCATCTGACTACTTAATTTTTCTTTCTCTTAGTCTGAGTCACTATTGTTACAAATTTAAATGTCACTGCTTCATTAGTTTGAGCTCCAGAGCCAGCAGCCTGCCTAAAGCCCACAGTCCTCCACTGCACAGCTGGGCAGCCTGAGCAGCTTTCAGTATGGACAGAAGAATAATGTGTCATGGAAATTTAAGGTCACTTGAATGGAGAATGACTGGGAATATCTAGGCTTAGAAGCACTGGAAGGAACATCTTCCAGGAGAAGCATTATGGGTAGCAGGTCACCAAGATTCCAAGTCATTTATGTGCATTTTCTCAGGGCACCCAGCACCAAGGCAACAAACGACAGACTGAAAGAATGGATGTACTAAAACAAAGGCAGCCTACAACCCGTCTGAAGCAGACTCAGTGCATTTAGAGATGGTGGTGGGAAGGCAGCGACAGAGTAGGAGCCACAAGAGACTCATAGTCAGACAAAAAGCAGTGTACAAATATTGGTGAGTGTTTCTAAGCTAAGAAGCACCCAGTAGAATGGAGAAGGATTCAATGGCTTTCATCCCTTATCCTCCAAGCAACTTCAAGAAAGCCTGGACAGACAACTTGGGTACAATGTGGTGTCTGTGTGCTGTAGACCTGATGTGAGCATGCATATCTCTCATCTTTGTGAAAACTTGGCACAAGAGCGTGAGTGAGTAAAACAGATTTTGTTTGAAAATAAAACCACATTGCCCTCACTTGAGGGCTTGTATTTGGCCTTGCTACACTACAGTCCTATGGTCACGAGAATTATGATCTCTAAATTGGTTCAATAATATTGTATAACCCATACAAACAGTGAGAGCTGCTTCAATGGGGACTGGCTAAGACCTGTGTTTAGCAGTTTAGTAAGGGACTTATGCTCATTCTGCTCAGATTAAAACCTTAAAATCTCTGGCATCCTAGGCTTAGCAAAGACGCACAGTCTTACTACACTTTTCTTTTTGTTTGCAAATGGTCTGTCCTGAACTTTATTAACTTTTCCATATAAGAAAAGTATTGAAATGTATATGTTGCTGCATGCTTTTATTACAAAAAATTAGCATTGTCCCTCAAAACAGTGAATCAGAAAAACCATTCTGATACAAACAACACAAGCAACATTAGAAATAACAGAATGGCTCATTATTGGTTACGTCTGATTCAGACAAGAAATACATTTACATTCTCATGTACACACAGTTTTTCAAAAAACACAAAATAAATTATAGCAATTTACTATAATGCAGTTTTATGATATTAAATCCCTCAAATGAGCTACCTGTAGATCACAAATGAAAAATGATTGCCTTGCGTCACCAGACTATTTTCAAAGGGTTCAGCAACAATTTATTTGCTGGTTACAGTAAAAATGCCCATTTAATTTTTTAGAAAAAACTATACCACAGAAGCTGCATTTCTAGCAAAGATTTCCAATATCCTTGTGAAGAATTGTGAACTGAGCTATTATTCATTCCTTTCACCTGGCCTATTATGTTCCTAGTGGAAACAATTTCCATTACTATTATATTTTTAGGAGTGTGGCAGGAAGGAAGCTTTAATAAACAGGCAGCAATCCAAATTTCTCCATATTCATTCACGAGGTCTGTTATTCCAATATTTTACAGATATTTCACATAAATACAAAAAAACGCATGAATTGGCAATGTTCTTCTTCATTATTTAATGGTGATGGAATCATCACATTGTTATATATTGTATGTTTTGTGACAGTTTACCCTTCTTTTCACAGATATGTCTGTTTTCAGCAACAATGCGTTAGTGGACTCCTACACTGAGATTTGCAACATTGAAAAGGGGCACTGTGGCATGGATGGCATTGAGTTTCTCAGGAAGACCAAAATGTGCAAAGGGGTGAAAATTATCAAAAACAAGTTCAAAGGCATCTCTGCATTCCTCTGGGATAAATACAGTTGGATATTGCATTGATTCAGGGAACAATTTGCAACTCTCCATTTATGAGGAAATTTTGGTGCCATCTGGCTGGGCTAGGGGCCTCTCCAGTCATTCCTGGCAGCTGAAGGAGTTTCAGCAGGGCCCCAAGGCAGTTGCATTCTCACAGCACACAGAAGCTGCTACAGTGACATGAGAGTAAGCAAGTAACTCAGCAAGAAAATTTAGTGCTACTTGTCTAGGCATGGTTCACAATTTAGTTGACTGATCTCATTAAACACTTTGGAAAAAGCAGGAAAACATACTACATCAATTTTTCAGATGTGGAACTTGAGGTCCAACAAGAGAGCAACTTGATACACTAAACTGCATCAAGTACAAGACAGAACTGCTGGCAAGACCAACTCCAGAACTGGTGTTTGGTTCTCATACACTTATTTCCTTCTTGTGACAGTTTTTATATGGAAAGGGGTACAGTCTGGAAAGGCTTGCTAGCAATTTTTGAGGGAACAGTTGATTACAGAAAGCTCCATTTATGGAAGTGGTTGTGATTTGGTTTTGGAATATAGTGTTTGAATACTAGAAAGAAGCTGGCTGGATTTTCAAGGACTGAAAAGCAAAGTTTGACAGACAACATTCTCTTAAAAAATAAATAAATATATATATATATAAAAAGATATCCTTTCTTATAAAACTTTCTTGCTGTTGTTCCCTTCTTGAACTGCCTTGTAAGAATGGAACCTTTGAAAAGCATAACAGTAGTGCTGAAATTAAATAGACTGGCTGAAAACACCTGAATAAATAAATTGGCATTGCCTGCTGAGATCTCTCTTGATGAAACATAAAAATGTAAGCGAGCTATTTTTGATTGTATTTCATGAAATTTGGAAAGCAAAATATCAAAGAAAAAAATCTAAGACATAAATTGCCTTTTATTACCACTATTTTACTTGAGACTCAAGTGGTCTCTCTCTGTGCTTCACAATAAACCGTGACCAAAGAACACATGCTTTAGTCAGCCTGCATGAGTAGGCAGTCTTTCCTGGATGCTCTGTTTCTATGAAAAGAATGGTTTCTAGCTCTATTTTCTGCAGATATAAGAGGATAAGACAGCAGAATAACATGTCACAGTGGCGGAGCAAATAGCTGTACATAAAGATATTGGCAGCCTTCAGATTTATTTTCATCACATGGCTGACAGGTGCAAGTCCACGTCATTGATTATAGCACATTCTCTCAAGCAGACTTGTGAGACCTGTGAATATGTGACTGGTTTGTGAACAGTTCTTTTCACTCTGTCAAATCAAATCAAGAGCTGAAATAAAGACAGTGCTGCTAACTTGTGGTAAAATCTATGTACTATGGGGTAAAATCTATGTACTGCTTCACACATATATGTATTGATTTGCAGCATGATGCTCATCTCTATTCCTATGTAACCCTAAAATCTGAGTCACAGATAGGATTCTATAGCATACAGTTAAGCAGTGTGCTACAAACTACCACAAAATGCACAGCAAACCTCATATTATGGGTTTATATGTTTATAACTGTCAAATGAGTATGACCAGAGGTCTGCGTTGCTCTACCTTTAGTAGAATTGCAAGGATGCTACCTTTACCCAGGTATTACTCATAATCCAAGTGGGAGAGTACCCTGTTATCTGAAGACACCTGTGGATGAGTGTGCAAGGTTTCAAAGAGCAAGATTTTGCAAGGCAGAGCTGGTGCGAGCCCCTGCTAGCAGGGAGCAGACAAGACTGACTCCAGCCATCAGCAGTGTTAGTTCTTCTCTTACCACAGAATTGGGCCCCAACACTTGACGTTTTCCCTCAAGACACATAAACCACCTTAGTACAGTGAAATCTGGTTCTGCATTTCCAGTTTTCCCCATAGATTCTTGGGGAGACATGCATGACACCAGACAACATGATGCCCTTCAGGGGTTCAGGTGTACATCTCTCAAGATGTATCTAGAGAAGGATGATCCAAAAGCAGGCTTACAATAAATATCTTTCTTGCTCATTTAAGTCGTTGTTGTCTGGAGAATATTTGTGTGATATCTACATAGTCCATTGACTTAATTTCAAAGTATTACCTAATTCCTTCAATCAGTCCTTTTTCACTGAGATTGGGGTGGTGGAGGTTAGGACATGAAAGATGAGACAATTATTTGATCATAGAGATAAGAAAGGTTTCTTGAATACTCAGAGAGAAGACAGCTTTATCAGAACTCCTACCCAGTTACTTCGAGCCTTGTCTTGGAGTCAGTGGTGCATAGTATACATGGATATTAGCAATATGCTCCCACCCTTATCTCTAGGGAGCAGTGCTTTTCTTTTATCCTGCTAGGATTTAATTAGGTGAAACTCTAGACTGAAATTCTCTGGCACATAAGCTCATCAATATGGTTTCATCTGTAACTAGCTCCATCTCAGGAGAATTAAAGGAACACAGTAAGATACATCAGTTCTTTTCCTTGCTTGCTAATAAGCATGTTTCTCTTGCTTGCTAATAAGAACGTATAAAACTGAACTACTATACCAAGAATCAGTAATTAAATTCTAACCTCCTTTCATCTTTCTTATCTTTAGTTTTCTCTTGAAGACCTCTGCTTTTCAGAAATTAACTTTATATCAAAAAGTTGCAAAGAGTGAAAGGCAAACACTGCTAACAGACAGCTGTACTCCAGAGAATGGCAATATCCATTCTGGAACCAGTCACTAAATTTCAAGATTCAGTCAAGAGTTCTCCCAGGAGCCCCTGGTTCAGTCTAGCTTTGGGTATACTTGTTTTGAAGTAAACAAGAGAACATATGTTATGCTACTAAACAGCAGCCCTTCCTAGCTGAACAGACTGTGACAGAAAAGTCTGGTACTCATGCACTCGCACGTGGGACTGAGCTTTGGTGTGGTTCAACACCTGCAGCCTCTGCTCAGGCTGCTGCAAAGCCAGGCTGCCTTGAATTTACTTCAGCAGAGTGCCTGGCTTAGACCAAGGACTCCTGGCATCAGATCTTTGTCCTCTTAGCAGGAAAAATGAGAAAACAGAAATAAAAGCTCATTATAATTAGGGCTTGACTGAACAATAATAAGTCTCAAGAAATATAAAAATACAGCAAAATGAATTTTGTGTTGATAATACCAATAAGAGTCTCATTCATTAACACTATCTCTATTCTGAGTTCTTGAAATCATAGACCGTGCCTGAGCTGGGAGCCTGGAAGGTAAAACCTCCAGTCATATCAGTTCTCTAGGAATGTGTTGGGCTTCTCCTTTGAACAGAACAAATTCCATAATGAAGTCCTTGTCTGGCTTTTTCAGTCTGATTATTTGCAAGTAGTTGTTCGTAATATCGCTTCATACTCTGACAAAGAAGACTGTGTGACAAAGTGCAAATACTAATGTCTTTAGTCAATGAAGCAGAGCCCAGCAGTAGTTCCATGAAATCTGTAAAGGATGAATAGAAGTTAACCAAGAACATTTTTAGGCCTCAAATCTGCAAGCACTTTTCTATCTACTTAATATTATGAACATGAACTATTGTGGAGATTGTAAAAGCTAAATGGAGTGGGCTTTTTTTTTTAGTTGTGAATTTCACCTATGTCAAAGCATTAACTATTTCTGAACTGTGGTCAGTACTACCTCTTAGTTTAAATCTTTGTCACCATGATGTGGTCACTATTAATTACTACTGGTGAACTTAATTGAATTAAATTTAAACTTAATTTAAAAGAAGCATGTTTTCAGTTCTTTTCCCCCAATATTTTAATCCTCAACATACTACCAGCAAAATTTTCTGTTGGTGCAAACTCCTGCATTTCCTCACTAATCTATGTCATCTGAGAACTTGAAACCATAAATTAATTCAAATTACATCATTTATAAGAAGAGATACACAACACAGATTGCTGCAGCACTGTACTGATTACTGACATCCTAGTTTTAATATAACTATATGTCAATATATAATTATAATGCAATATTATAACAGTTTACCTGATATCTTTGCTAATTAAATATGGCATTCATAGCACAGTACTTTGATTAAAGCATTTATAATAATGGATCCTCTCCAAATGGTTGGAAGTACTAAAGAAAATTAATTAAAAAATTAGTAAATTGATCTTCATTGAATAAACCCATTCAAATATGCAGCTAATCTCCTGATAGTTTTTCATAAACAATTTTAAAAGTCATATCCATAAGCAAAATCTAAAAAGTGAAAGCATGAGAAATAAGGGGGCCCAAAGAAATATGTGATTTTGCACATGGGTATCCAGAATGTCCCTAAGAATACCAATGTAGTATTTTTGTGTTGTTTTGGCAGGGAATAATTAGTCTGTTCTTGGATTTATCATGTGAGGTGGATGACTACTAGCAATCCCATGAAATGAAAAAAAAAAAAATTCAAAAAAGCCTAAGCATTTCCAGAAAAAACTGGTGGTATATTTTTGTGCATAAACTACATGATCACACACACATCAGCTTCATGCAGTCTTGGCTATTAATCATCTAATCAGGAAAATACTGGACTTGTGCCTGGCATATCCACCTGTATAGCCATCTTTGAAAAATGGAGGAGCTGTTTAATTCCTGGAAGTACAGCTTAAAGGGATAAAACCAGCTAGTGAAATACTTGTATCCCATTATGTGGGAAGGTCATTTTACACAAGCTCTTCTCTGGTCAAACAGCTCTTTGTCTCACTGTTTTTCACTCTAGTCTATGACCAGCAGGGCTGCCTGTTTCACTCATCCTTGTTCCTGGGCTTTCTCAGGATCTGTGGGGCAGTTCCTCCCTGGCAAGCACCTGGATAGATGGGCTTGCCCATTGAGATAAGGTAATCAGGGAAGGGAAGGAAGCATTCAAATTTTTAGCTGCCTCGAAGGCTCACTTTGATTCCCCAATCCTCTTATTGTACCCTAAGAAGGATGCATGATAAGAATACGAACTAGTAATCCCTTGAGAACCTTGAAATATTTGAAAAAAAAGCAAAATTAAACAGAATCTGCCTTATCCCCTAAGACTGACTCTGCCTTTCTGATTTTACCAGCCAAACATACTCACAGAACAGAAAAATAATCAAAGAACATTAATTAAATTAATCGCTTTATTTCTGGGAATAACTTATCATTCTATTAAATTTCCAATTTGTTACCTGCCCAAATGATAAAGACATTTAGATCATGACTGCTTTTGCTTCAGGAAGGAAAGCAACAGGAGAAAGACAGGAATATTATTGTCCTATTAATTTTCACTACTATAATGACATGAGGTCTCAAAATTAGGCCCACAGCCCCATCATGATAACTGCAATGCAAACTGCCACAGCACGTTGTTCAAGATAGCACCAAGTCACACACAGGACTCAGGTGACACAAGCGGAAAAAATGAAGGAAGAAAAGCATGATAAAACAACCACAGCTCACAGCCCACCAGATGCTTGCAACACAACTTATTTAACAGGAATATTCAGTTCTGGTCATTTGAATTGTTTAGTGCTATACACAGTGGACTCATTTCACAGCTGCTTGGAACGGCTTTATCCACACTGCCTTTGTATTTACTCTTCTGCCTGGGGAGACTTGAAGGATGGAGAGGGTAGACGGAATGAAATTAAATGTTTAGTTACAACTTCTTCTGTCTGGGTGTGCATAGAATTCTTTTAAGCTACAAACCTGGCAAACTTGGTTAGATTCGAACTTCCTTTAATTTGTAATCAAAAGGTATACAGAAAATGGAAGTGTGGCAGATTTCATTTTGAAAAAGAACTCATAGCCTTCACAGAGGATTTCATACTGAGGCACAGTGTCAGAATAAGTTTAGTTAGCTGAGATACATTTGATGGAAAGGGTACCTCCCTCTGAACCCTCAGAGAAAGACAGAATGGTTTACAGACAGAGAGCCCTGCCTGAAAATGCCTGTGAACACAGTTAAAGGGACTTGTTGACCTCTGGAAGAGTAGCTCCTGAGAGTATTTGTGTGTGTGTGTGTCTCTGCCAGACAAGAGTTTTCTTGCATTTATGAGTTCAGGTTAACTCATAAGAAATTAGAATTCATGTCTTGTCCCAAAACTACAGCCAACACAAGGTCTGACACATCTATTTCAGAGAATAACCTCATAAAAAGTAATCTCCAACAGTGGTACAAACATTTCTTTTTTCCAGACCTGCAAACCCTTCTTTTGTGGTTGGTTTCAAAAAAAAGTCCAGGTTAATATGACTTAGCCTTCTCCCTAGAAGAGCATTGGAGCAGATAGGGAAATGATATAAAAGAACTAAAATGAGATTTGCTTAGTACATTATCCTTCTTCTGACACTCTTGGAGACTTGGTGGGAATCTTTCGGGAGGGATAATAACAGCAAAATACGGCAGTAAGCTGAGTTTTTAACAGCTATTGATCTGTGCCTTTGAGTTCAGCATTAAGGTTTCTATTTTGAAAACATCCTGCCTCTTAAGGCCTTTTCCCCAGCACCTAAACACCCCTGAAAAAAGGAAGAGAAGTGTCTCAGCAGCAGGTTAAGATGAGGTTTCAAGGGAAAAGGGGTGGATGAGAGCCCTCAGAATAGTCACAAATAGGTGAAATAGAAGCAATACATCTGTCTGTTCATGCTTTAAAATGCTTAAATCCTTTTCCTAGAACTAGCCCTTCTAACTTAGGCTTCTAAAGTAAATTGTATTTCACATTGCTTTGCCTGAGTTTGCACTTGTAATCTGTAGCACAGCAGGGGAATAGGTCTTCACCTTCCCAGGTCCAATCAGCTTCTCTGCTACAAGACTTTTCTTTCACCATACACTGATAAAAATCTTCATCCTTTTCCTACTCCCATCACAGCCCAATTCAGTCCTATTGCAATAGGCACATATAAAGGACCAAATTGCTGGAACATATTGCAGCTCAGTATATTTAGATTGACGTCTTTTGAGTCTGGTACCCTGTTATTTTTGAATGTCATAAAAATACTTTGCTGCACCACTTAGGCTGTAATTTTAGTACTAAATATGACAGCAATGATTCTAGGAATGAGAGAGGTATTTACTATAAACAAATCCAAAGAATAATAAGACCTACCACCCTCTAGCATCCATTTTCTATCAGTTATGCATATATTACTGACAGTATAATCAGAAGCTATGGAGTGTGTTCCATCTACAGAGCTGGAAACAGCAGAAAGGACACTTCTGTCAAGCTGGAGTCCTAGGAGCAGGATTCAGCTCCTCAAAGTGGATACAGGCACCTATTTCTCCAGCTACAGGGAAAGCCCAGGCTGTGCCTGAGCCTGAGGCTGGAGGAATGGCCTCAGCAGTAGGGAGCTCAAGGCCTGCTGAGGCAGGTGAGCAGAACTGTGTGGCACCAGTGAGTTTGTACCAGACATTAATAGGTTCTGCAGGAGCCAGAGCCCCACAGTACACAGGAGGAGGTATGGCCAGGGCTGAGAATGGGGACTACTAGCACAATTGGAGATGAAAATCTGTGAATTCTGGAGGCAAGGATGCTCCCTCTCCAACTGCAGGTGTTTACTGCAAAACTGTTGAAACCAATAGGAAAACTTTATTAAAGCAGAGAAGTTGGACGGAAGAGGAAGGGAACATGCCTGTAACTTATGAACTGGAAGAGGTGAGTGTTAGAGATTAAAATCATAGGGGAAGAGAATTAGGGAAGAAGTCCAGGTTGCATTGTATGAAGTAACATAGCTAAACAGTAAACAGAGGACATACTGAAGACTGACATCAAAACAACCTGACCACCATGGGCTAACTAAAGCAGCAGTCACAACACGGGGAGGTCTGCAACAAGCAATGGAGGACTCAAAGCCACTGCCTGTCCTCTGTTCTCCTGCTCCGACCTGTGAGGACGAGCAACAGCCTGGTGTGGGCCCAGAGCCACAACCAAAGCTGGCTGCAGCTCCCCTCGGTGCTGTGCCGAGCTGCTTTCTCCGGACAGTTCCGGCAGCGTGGGGTCCACTGCTCCTGCCAGAGCCAGCCGGTGTGAAGGGCAGATGGAGCCAGGCTCCGAACAGGCAACCTTCTCTCCCTCATCCCCCACAGCAGGAGTGGGCATTGGGCAGCTACCAGCAGCCGGCTGTGCCCCAGGGATTCTGTGTCCTGTGACCTGCTGTCCTCTGTGGCAGCAGGAGGGGAGCAGGCTCAGGCATTGGGGTGGTGAAAAACAGCAGGGTAAAAAGTTCCTGCTAAGCAGTGAGACTGGAAGGAGCAGGCTCCCAGAGGGAAATTGTTCCCTCATGTTGAACTTTTGTGTGCACTGAGAGTGGGCCAGAGCTTCCTGCTGCTCCAGAACCCTGGGGGAGCTGATGAGGCCTGAGCACAGCAGACATGTCTCTGTAGGTTCCATGACACTGCTCTTACCCTTGACTGCCTGTCCAAACCGAGGAACAACTGAGTCCTGAGATACACAGGCTGTGCACAACATTGGGATGACCCACAGTTTGGTGGGTGCTCCAACCCAGATAACAGTTTGCCTTCATCGCCTGCTCTGTTGAGGGAAGATGATAAGTTCCCTCCCATGAAACCCCAGCTCCACATCCATGACTATTCCCTGCCAGGCAAGATCCCTGGAAATATGGGAATAGAGGATGAAGGAACAGGACTGAATAATTTCTGTCCACATTCACTCACAAACTAAAGACAGGCAACCCTGGTACTTTCCAACAGTGCTGTTTGTGCCACTCCATCTGTCCAGCACCCTGAAACAGAAGAAACCCTCCAAAACTGCTTGTTTGTCTGGATGTTCACGGGGTAGGACAGGGTCTCCAGTATAAGTGTATGTTGTCATGTCATCAGCTTTTCATTCTGTGCTCCCTTCCAAAGGCATCTTCAAAGTCTCCATAACTGGTATATCTGCTATTTCAGCCTAAAAGTATGGTGCAATGTTTCAACTTCAAGAATGCAACTTTCAATTTCTCTCTTTATCAGATATCAGATATGAAGGCTGTGAAAAAACAGACTGTCCTGAAGTCCTAGACCTTGGCCTTTTTGCACTATGGTCATTTTCCAATATCCAATGAAGTCAATGAAAGCCTGCAAATTTGACAGGCCCCAGGTTTCATGCTCACTCCTTCTGAGGCCAGCACCCATCCCCGTGTTATGCCACAGATGGAAATGTAGTCTGGGGAAGTGGACATGTCTTCACAGTGTGCCAACAGCTATGAACAGAGATAGAGCCCCTTGTTGACTAAACACTGATTAATGTAAAAGTGGATCTATAAAGCCATTTGCATGTTCCAGCAGCCAAACAATCCTTTCAGTCAAAAGGTGAGCGCAAGTCTTCTTCTTACCTTGTTAATTCACCAATCGCTGGCTACAAAGAAATCTATATGCAAACATTCCTAACTCTAAGATTAAGTCTTTCATGAATCAACATAATTTATAGGAAAGGATGGATCAGGATTATAGATTCTGGTTTCACAAAGCCAGTTTCTGCATACTCTGACTAATAGTCCTTTACAGGAAAATTTTATTCAGAAAAAGCTATAGATACATATGTAAATCTGAGTGTTCATTGAAGCCTCATCTTAATCAGCAAAGCCAGCAATACTTCTTTAAGGGAGTCAGATTTAGGCCCGTATTTTCATGTTTTCCTAAACTGAAACCAATGGGAGACAAATTTAACAGGACCATTGACCGTGAACTGGGCCATTATTCTAGATTTCAGAACTCTGCATTGTCTGCTGTGCACTTTAGGTTCTTATCACATTTACTCTGCATTTCTTTCCTTGCACATGCACCATGAGGACTTCTAAGCACCAATTAATAGATAAGTAGAGGAGATGACAGATGGCTTAATTTAGAAATAGGAAATAATTAACATCCACGCACAGCAGCATTCTGCTCAGCTGTTACTCTTCATCACTCCTCTCTGCATGCATCCTACAGTTAGATTGCAGTTACATATACCTGCTTGTCTTAATGGGCAGACATGCACATTGTTGATATTAATTTAACCTAAGCCAACTTTTAGACTAGTGCCAACTCAGCGTGCTAATCATGAATCAGATTTCTGCACTGCCTCTCACAGACTCCTGGATTCCTATCAGAGCTTTGCAGTTCAAGGCAGGATTTCTCTGTTAGGTAGTAACTCAATCACCTTACAGTAGTAGTATCAACTACTATTACAAGTGGCAACAAACTCAGCTTCAAGAGAGTCTTTTCATATCGATCCTTAATCACTCTCTCAGATCCCTTATCACTTTCTCAGAAGAATACTGGCAACCACTTTGCTTTCACAGTTTCATGTCACCACAAACCCTTATTTGATAGATAGAAGCACTTAGTGCACAAAGCAATGGTAAGCCTTTGGGGATGCTAGCTGAAGCTTTGGTGTGCAGGTGTGCTCAGGGGGAGAACAGTTCTTCTCAAAATGCCTCTCTTCAGTCCTGTTAATCAACAGTTTGAAATACAACATTGTGGACAATAGCTAAATAACACCAGATAAAATCTGTCCTTTTGAAAAACTATCACGGGAACATTAATAAAAGGTTAGAATTTGATGCTTAAAGTGTAGCAAGTTTCTGCTGAAATTATATCCAAGTCACTTAAGCTCTAATTTGCTTTCAAATATGATTCATAGATTTAGATGGGCATTTGACCTTTGTCTTCCATATTTAAAGTCTCAAACTAAATATTTGCATTTTCAATATGTGATGAAACAAATAAAAACAAAACTAAAAAATCTCTATGCACAGGATTGAAGTACAAATCTTGATTCAGGTTTTTCATATCCTCATATTATGGAGAGGTAAGGTCTGGGTTCCAGTTTTTAGAGCAATCCAATCATACAGTAACATCTAGTCCTCCACAGACCAAGAAAATAACTCACCCATTTTCAGGTATATTCTTTTTATCAAACTACTGGAACCAATAGTCTTCTATACACTACTTCACCTTAGATGTTTCCTCTGGATTTAGTGGAGAGCTGATTACTGAGACACACAACGAACATGTTTAGCGAATGCCACATGCTATAGGATATTTTTTATTTCTGTTTTCATACTGCTTTCTTTTTATTTCCATTACCAAATTGTAAAATTGTGCACAGAGGCCTGATGGAGGGACTTGTGTTTACAATTACATATTTATATGAAAAGGAATATACATTAGAAAGGAAATTGGCAGATTTCAGGTCACTTTAGCTTGGATACACCTAGAAACAAGTATTTCCTTTTTTAGTGCTAAAGCTAACTGAAGAAGAAAGCTTCCTTTTAACTAGATTCCTGATGCAAATTTTATTAATAGTTTGATATCCTTAGTGCCCACAGCACTGTAATAAATGTAAATTTAGAAATGGCTAACACACTTCAGGAGGCTGAATGGTTGTTGACAAAGTACTTGCACAGATTTGCATGATTCTTTGATGCTGTGAGAGCACTTAAAGAGAAGAAAAAGCTATGAAGTCCATTAAAATTTCAAACTGACTTAAACTGAAGCAAATATTGATACTAAATTACATTAGTGAGATTACACATGGAAGAAGGCACAAAAGCAAAGGAAATGGATTCCATATCTTCTCCTTGCAAATCATGAGGATCACTAAATTCTCAAGGAAAAAGCTGTCATTTTAATCACACGGAGAACTAGGAGGAGCACAAAAGATTATGAATCCTTTACCTTTCTAAAATGAAGCATTGATTTAGAATTTGTTCACTATTGTGGACAGAAAGCACTGTAACTGACTTCTCTTGTGATGAATACTGACCTTGTGATGAAAAGATTTGGGTGGAGAATGGAAAGTGAATTTTAGCTGAAAATAAATTTGTTAAAATTGCACAATATTAATCACAAATCACAAATTCACCAGAAACATCAGTTTTGATTCACTGAAACTTCATGCAAAACTCTTTTAGTTTGGGCTGAAAAAAATAAGGAAATGAAAGATTTTGTTATTTTTTATAAAAAAACGGTGTTTTTTCTCCACCATTTGCTTAGAGATCATGACAGTAAGCCACTGTCCCTCTAAAGAACTGATAAAACCCAGGAAAATAAAAGTTTTCATCACTCTGCCACAATGGGCTAACACTGTTGGGATTCCTTCTTTATTCTCAGGTCAACTTCCAACATTATTTAAGCCTCTGTCCTCCCTCTGTAACAGGAACTACAGAGAGCCTGGAAGATCTACTTTTGAATCCTGTGTCTTGTGCCTTTTCAGCTGGCCTGGGGAGGCAGCTCTCAATTCCTAACAGTTTCATCACTGCTGATAGTCTGCCTCAGAAGAAAGATTGAAAAGAATGGTTCATCAAGGAGATGGGGGCACAGCTCGCTTTCCATTACCTCTGTCTAGCTTACAGCAGCAGAAAATCTTTTTACATTTCCAGTGTCTACTTTTACTACAAGCCCCATCCTTCAGTAGCATGGCTGTTGTCTCAGCACATGCCATGGAATTTTCTGAAATCCTGTTTCAACACCTCTGCTGGAAAGACAACATAAATGAAGAATCAGACTAGAGCAGCATTTCACCAGGAAAGCTGCAGTCAGGAAGGGGAGTTAACAGACGAGGTATGGCACAACAGGAGCACAAGCACAGCCAGCCTTGTTAATTTTCACTGCTGTTCCTGAGACTGACACTGGTGAATGACTCATTTCAGCCATTCCTGATACCTTCTGTGGAGAATTGACTGGGAATGAGAATCATTCTCCTCTGGCAGGCACCCCCAGGGAAGCAGAAGTGAAAATCCTGGAGTCTTTCCATGCAAAGAATTAATACGTAGATCAGGGTTTATTTCTGATTTGGAGGGATTCAGTCTTTGGACTACAAATGCAGGCAGCTGACTAATATCAGTCATGTATGTAGAACTCAGAAACACATACTTGATTGAAAATGGAAATCCTGACTACAGCACTGTCCTAAAACCAGCAAGGAAGTGCCTTAACTAATTTTGAAAAATTCCTCACACTAGTGAGTCAGAGGCACTCTATATTTTTCCTCTTTAATTTGCTGTGGAGACTGAAAGAGGCCTTCTTAGTACTGCCATGACAGTGCATTCAAATAATTTGTCAACAATGCCACTTTCATGCTGTAGGAAATTTGCATGGCATTTGCAATTGATCTATACATTGGAATTTAAAAACTGTAATCCATGCTTCTCTATTACCAGGAAAAAAGGAATGTACTTCTCAGATAAAACCAAAATAAATAAAGGAAAAACTTCTGGAGTATATTTGCTTTTGAAATGTGAATTTCTGAGACTGGTAATAAATTCAAGTGTTCAAGGATATTTCCATCTGAGTCTTTTTTAATTACATAAATAATGTTCTTAGCAATTTTCTTAAAGATAAGCTATTTTTCACAAAGGATAATCAAGAAATTTGGATTGGCCAATCCAAACCTGCCATTGTCCACACACCCCCACAAATTTATAGAATGAGAGTGATTGAAACCTTGGGCATGCTTGGTAACTCTCAATTAAGTCCATCAAGAGAATACATTTCCATTAATATTTTGATTCTTATGAAGTAAAATTTTCTTAACAGAGAAGTGCTTAATGAAAAATGTATAAGACAAGCCTACAAAGACATTTCATCCCACAGTTTCTCAGATCCAATGAATAATAATATTTTGCAAACCAAACCACAACAGTGTCATTATAGGTTTTAAAATTTTCGAAAGAACTTATCAGGAAAAAAAAAAGGCATGAGGAGTAAATGAGCAGTTTTACTTTTTAACAGAAGATTAGTATTGAAAAGCAGCAGAAGGGACACTGAAGAATGGAAACACTGTCCCATGGCAGAAAAGAAATTGTTTGAGCTACCATCATAGTTTCAGTTCTGTTTGTTGTGTTTTTAACTCAAAAGAAATGAATTTAGAGTAGGCTGCAATGGTAAATAATTGAAAATTCATTCTGTGTCCAAGTGGCTGTTAGAGGAGACACAGCTATGTTGAAAACAAGCCTTACAAATATTGTATTCTGATTTTTGCAATGCTTGAAAAGGCACAGAACCATCATTTATTTTCTCTTTTTCTGGAAGATAAATTTTTACTCTTCTCAAAAAAGTGCAAAAACTATTTTACTTAGAACAGTGAAGCACAGTATTTTATGCCTTCTCTGACATTTAGCAAAGGATGGAAAGATTGTGTTTCTAGAAGTGCAAAGTGCCATAAAACATAGAAAAAATATCAACAGTAATTGAAAGATTTTAGAAGGAATGTTTTCTTTAATGACTGTCACAATAATTCTTGGAAGCAAAAGTATAGATAGGAAACAAGATTAAATGTATATGCCAGAAGGGGGACAAATGTAAGAAAATATTTTTTTTCCCAGGAATATTACTAAATCAGTGTATTTCAGTGAGATATTTTAGTACTGTTAGGAGCTGATTTTCTTAAACTATATAGAAGGTTTCAAATGTTATGTCATGGCTCAACAGATCTACAGATCTAAAGTCCTATATTAGGAGAATAGTCGGCTTTATTCAGATCAACTAGGTATTATTGGAACCTAGAAGAATTGTGAAAGAACTCAAAATACATTTTCTTCCAGAAAGATTCCTTATGGTTAGCAGTGTATTTTTAACACACACTGGAGCAATTAAACAATACTTCTGTTTTGAATTCACATTTTATTTGTGTTTTGTTCTTTCTTTTACTACGAAACTATGAGAATTAAAATACTAAGAAAGTTACCACAACCATATTTTTTAAACCTTGTAGACCGATTCCTTAACACCTACTCTGTCATTAATCTTTGTGTGTACAATGACAATATTCAGGACATCTCATCACAGATCAGTAACCCCTTGTGCTCAACAAAGTAAAAAAACATGCAAAGTAAAATTAGTCTGGCAAGTAAATTTAGCTATATGACAAGAGAAATGAGTCAATACAGACGGACCATGGAGTAAAGGAAGATCTCCAGCCAACAGCCTCATCAGCCTGACCACTGATGAGGCCAATAAAAATCACAGAAAAAGTGGGTTTGTAGGGAAACAGCAAGGGGTTATTCACCAGGGGCTACTCCCAATGATGTGAGATGGTCCAGGAAAGAGCCCAGGAAAGAGAGTGTTGGTGCACTAATGCAATAACAAGTGATTGGTGCATCAGTGAGATACATCAGGGTTATTTAGAAGTAGAAAGAGAGGCTGACTAGCTGATAATACCTGAGATTTGTGACTGTCATGCAACTCTTAGCACAGTGCAGGCTAAAGGATCCCCAGGAGTGAAGGAAAAGAGATCATGAACCTAAGGAGGGTGAGATTCCAGAGGGATACAGGAGCAGGGCTATGCCCCTGAAGATGATGGAAGACCCAGTCATAAAAAAAGAAAATGAGATGATATTGGAGAAATTAAACAACTCAGCCTAACTGCAATAGACAAAATGATACTGAAGTGTGATAGAGGACAAACAATTTATGTCTACCTAGTAAATAATATACTGATAAGAAACAATCTTTGTATGTCAAGAAGAAATTGTATTGAGCCAGACTAATTTCATACCACATTATCTAACCATTGAAACTGCTGGTGGTGTGACTTGGACAAGATTTTTCTAACATAGACCTCATAACATTCTCATACAAAAAGCTGGGAAACATGATCTAAATGACAGCACTGCAAGATGGATGCAGACCCAGTTGATATATCAGATTCGAGGAGTTGGTACAAAAGGTTTCCTGCCAACAAAGTGAGGCATATCAATATTGTGGGGCTCTCTTCAGAGCCTGATATTATCCTGCTTTTTTAATTTTAAACTTTCTTCTCACCAGAATGTAAGGTTATGTATGGAGTAGAATGCCCCCCTTTGAACACTTTTGAAATCATCTCTTTAATAAGGATGGGTACAAATTAATGTCCAGAGGAGACTAACATAAAACCTGAATGAGAAAGCTGTCCCATGAGATGTGGAGAAAGATGTCTAAACACAGGAAAGATTCACAGCATTTTGAAACACACAAAAGAAGTTAAATTTCTGTTGTCCATAAATGATAAGACACAACCTGCACAGCATTCCAGAGGGAAGATCTGGTTGCGCATCAGAAAAAGAAGTCCAGCTGCACATTTAGAAAGATCTCAAATAGGTACCCTGCTGTCTTTACAGAAAATAATTTACTAGCAGCAACAGGAAGAAGACAGAAGAGATGACTTAGTATCTGCGAAGTCAGTTGGTGACAGACTGTGTAAGAGGTATTTCTGGTGGGACAGGGAAGTTCATCACTCATAGATGTCATGAAGGAAGAATCTTCATGACCTAGGAAGAAACCTGGAAGCAGATATTAGACCACAAGAAATGGCCTCTGGGATCACAGTGATGGTCCGTCTAGCTCTGCTCTACCTTGTTTCTTTTTCCCTTCCATCCAGTGTCCATAGTTACTGGAGTAAGGCCGTTTAGAGTAGATCTCTTCCTCCCTGTCTAATTCCCAATAGTGTCTATCAGCCTGCTATCCATTAGTTTGTCCAATACCTTTTTGAAAACCTGTCAATACTCTGCTCTTCATAGACTCCTGGGGCAACAGTGAACTTTCACTGGTTCACCAGTTGCTTTTATCTGTTTCAAGCTACAGCTCCTTATTTCCATTCTTGTGGGACTTGGTGAGTAAGAATTTGGCATTCATCTTACTAACAACCTTCATGATTTTATAAACTTTTAGCACATCCCCACTGCTTTCTCCTCTCCAAACTGAAGGCTTGTAACCACTTTTTTTCTGTTTTTTGGTAAGCAGTTCAGGTATTACATGAAAGGTGTCTTTATGTGGTGAGTGACTTCTCAGTACACAAGGGGATGAGATACCACTTATCTTAAAATTTAGGAGACTTTATGCTTAATGAAAAGCAGGTTGCAAAACCGATATGAGGCAAAAGCACTAAAATAACAAGCAAATGCATTAGAAAATATCTTACAAAATTACTCAAGTATTCACTCTGTTAGACAAAGGGTCTGACAGTGAAAAGAGATATCCTTACAATAACGTATTGGGATAATGTTCACCACTCTGTGGAGAAACAAAAATACAAGTTTAAGGTATCAACTCTAAAAATTTACTAAGACAAAGGTAAATAGTAAAAGGAAATGAAGGCTCCCATAAAAGCACAGGTCTACTGGGACAGGTGGCTCAGACAACTGACAGGGTTCCGATTTTCCTGATTAGCACCATGGTCAGCTCCATATCTCATGTTGGAAGGAGGAGACGGCACCGCAGTGCAAGTCCCTTTCAGGAGCAGGCAGTCAGGTTACCAGTGGTGGTGAACATTGTCCTTCTGTCCCATATTGTGATTACAGCTGTAGAAGAGCATCTGTGTGTTAAGTCTACCAGAATATCGTTTCTACCTCTCAAGATCACTAAACAGAATGCAATTAACTAACTCTGTTAGACTTAGGATAAACTACTACATACACATATGGCAGGTTTACTCCTAATTTACAGGACCGCCTCTTTAAAGGATCTGCATTTAAAAAAAATTTCCAGTGACACAATATGTCATGATACTTGGTGATTTTGTGACAGTTCCTAAGGGTTGAAAGCATTTGAATCCTGTTCTCCTGGTGAAATACCTACAACCATGAAGGTGATTGATCAAGCAAAGGACTCAAATGCACTGATGAGGGTTAAACCATGAAGCCTCATGCAGTCTAAAATAAATGGGAAATCATTTTCTGTCTTCAGAGGTGGCAGACAGTTACCAAGTTCTTCAGTTTTGTGGATGCTTTAGAAGCCCAGATATGATGCACAGTATCTAAAGCTAAAAAATAACAGAATGTTTGCCACTGGCTAGCATATACAGGGAGATTTTTTGTAATGTTAAAAAATTCTCAGTGATCAGGCATTAAGGATTTTATAGCTCCAAAAGATCATAGAAAGAGTCAAATAAAGATTTTTTTTTTTAAAGGAAGAAAAATACTGTGCTTCTAGGCATGATGTGTTTAATTGTTATTTTTTTAAAAAGCTGAGGGACAGGCAGGTAGAAAGAAGCCCAATAACGCTTCACAGTAATTGCAAAATTTTGAACAGTATTACAACTCTCTTAAATCAGTAATTTCAGCAACATTAAATTGCCAATTGCATACACAAAAACAAGCTGTAATGATTATTAGCAACTATTTAATCTAACAATATTTAGGAAGAATGAAAAACAGAAAGACAGTCTGCTGGCCTGCTATCCTAACGTTCTGTGAGCATTATTTTTACTGGCAATGTTCAACAGGATTTTGTAATGATAAAATGTTTGGCTTTGGAAGCACAAAAAAACACAAGCTAATTTTTGTTTTGTGGTATGATATAGCACTTCATATCTTTCATCAATCTTCACATAATTGTATTTTAGCCACTATGCACATTTTTATGTGGATTTTAAACCTATAATGTTGATGGAAAGACACATAGTTGTAAAACCAAATACCAAATAATAAACAAACAGAATACATTTGCAAAGATAGAGTCATGGAATCATTAAGGTTGGAAAAGACATCTAAGAAGATTGAGTCCAACCATGAACCCACCACTGCTGTGTTCATCTTTAAAGCATATCCCTGGGTGCCACACCCACATGCCGTTTGAACACTTCCAGGGATGGCAATTCCACTCTGGGCAGCCTATTCCAGTGCTTGATAAGTGAACATTTGTCAGTTTTCATGGTTTCAAGAGTCCTGTTTGGCTGAGGTTTTTATTCTGTGGCAGTTGGTTTAAATGCTCTCCTTATCTAATCATCCTTTACCCAGTAAAGGGTTATTGTATACAAAGTCTTGTCATCTTCTGTTTCATCAATGACAACTGGCAATTTAGAAATATAGCTGCCATTTGCTGAGACCTGTAAATGCCTTTCCATGCTCAAGTTCATAAAGATACACTACCCCAAAACTGAAGCAGTAAGAAAAGTAAACCATGAGCAAGGTCCTTATCCAAAGTTCATCCAGGTGAGCTGGAAAGCTTCCTCTGATTTTAACTCTAATGTTGTTATCAAGTATGCTTTCTCTGTCTCTACTGCTACTCATATTGGAGAAAAACTACACAGTAAGGGAAGTGTCAGGAAAGGATTTAGGTAACCAAATAAGGATTCAGTTGGAATTTAGATACATTTTTTGGCATGTAAAAAGTTGCCTTTCCAAGAAGTACTTAAACTTCACATTTATATGTGTTTTACAAGTTCCCACATACCTAAAACTGTTGGCCTGTGGTTGCCACTGGCTCTTTAACTCTTGACATGCTTGAGCAGCCTTGTGACTATCTCAGGGCTAAGCCTCAAAAATTATGAATTCCTCTGTCAGAATCCACTGCAGCTATATCTGCATTTGCAATTAAAACAGTATTAGGGTATGGTGCAAGTATATGTTTGCAACCATCCTTCCTCTTCTCTGTTTGAATGTACTCTGGCATAATTTTAACCCACACTAATACTGTCTTTGAGACTTTCTTGGCCCAGATGACATTGCAGTTTGGGCCCAAAGCAATTTTCAGTAGGCACTGCAGGAATAAATATGTAGTTTTATGGGGAAGAAAAACAGGGGAAAAAACCCATTCGATTTCCCCTTTTTTCTCATTGGGAAATACAAACACCTACTTTCTTAGCCTGTAGACTGTTTTGGACTGGCATACTCTGTATTCTTCCTACAGGAATATGCCACTGTGTGCACTGTTTAGTAGTGAGGTCGCCTACTCAGCTATTCTGGAATCCTAGATAGTTCCTACATTTCTACCTTCCATACAATCTTAATTTGTATAGACTTCTCACAAGAGTAGAGAAAATACACACAGACTAAAAACTAGGACCTGTTTTTATTGCCCCCCAAGCTGTAGGCAAGAAGGCTCACCTTTAATTCTTGTGTTCTTCTCTGCATGGAAATCTAGCCTCAGCATCAGATCTGGAGTGCACCTTCACTCTTATCACCACCCTCAAATGGGTGATGTGATACTGCATTGCAATACCACAACCACAAAACCCAGGAGGGGCCAATAAAAAGTCTGGAGCCTTTGCATTGCAGTAACAATATAAAAATTTGGAGGAATTCTAACATTTTAAAGGGTATTAGCCACAATCAATTCTTGAATGGCAGAGAAAAAAAAGTGTGAACTGGAATCTACACCTAAAGAAAGCATCCCAACTGTGTATGCCCACTGGGGAGCAATTCCTGCCTGCTTGTTCTCACTTTCAGTGTGCTGACTGAACCTAGCCCTAAAAACGCAGACTACTCATCCTACAACACTATTTTTAATTGTGACTTTTCATAATTAAGATTTTCCACACTGTCTGTAGTAACCAAACTAGAACTTTATAGCCTGGATGAGAGGGCAGTTAGATGGGCAAAATCCTGCTGGCAGTTAATGGCTCACATGCCAGTGGAACCCTACAACAATTGCACTGTGTCATGGCTCTGTACCAGCAGCTGTCCTGTCCAACGTCTTGCCCAGTGACCTGGAGGAGTTGATGGAGTACACTCCCATCAAACTTGCAGATGACAACAAATTGGGAAGAACAGACCCAAGGGCACGTCTGTCATGCAGAGGGACCCAGACAACCTGGAGGAACAGGCTGACAAAAGAACATTATGAAATTTTATGATAATATATGCAAAGTTCGGCACCTGGGAATCTTGACAGACAAAAAGATGAACCAGCACGAGCCAGCAGAGTGCTCTGGCAACCAAGATGGACAACAGTATCCTGGGCACAGACAGAAGATTCAGGGACACAATTATCACTCTCTACTTGGCACTTGTTAGACCACACCTGGAACACTGCATACAGTATCAGCTTCTCCACAAAAAAAAGAGGTGTTAATAAAACGGAGTTCAGCAGCGAGACACCAAGATGGTAGGAGGAAAAGAGATAATGAATATAAATTGAAACTAAAATTTTCTGACAGGATGTAAGAAAAACATTTTCACTATAAGGACAGTCACTCATTGGGGCAGGTTTTCTAGAGAGGTTGTACAGTCTCCATCCTTGCAGATTTTTCAAGACTCAGCCAAAGAAACCCACAAGCAACCTGGTTTGATCTCCTAGTTGATGCTACTTGAAGTTTAAAAATGTTGGACTGGAGACCTTCTTATGTCTCCAAACTCTACTCAGCTGTGATTCTGTGGTTCTATGACTCCTGGATGCTTTAAAGCTAAATTTTTACAACAGAATATTTCAGGCTTTACTGAAATAATTCTGCATTCTTCTGGTTTCTTTTGGGTCACGCACTTTGAATTAGAACCTTATTTTTCCAAGACTCATCTGAACCATTCATTTTCACAAAGAGGACTGGAAGTGCTAATTAAGTTGATGCATTTGAATTGTCAGTTTGGCTCTCTCAGCCATCCCAGTTATGTTGGAATAAATTATATGAATTATTAAAGGGTGAATAACGTCACACCCATGTTATAACTAAGGAAGTCTCAGAAGAGAAGACTTAATTTTCTCATTTTCCTGAAGAAAATTAGTTGTATTCCCATACCACAAAACATGAATTTTAAACCACTAACACAATTTATCAAACTTAAATACTTCAATGGTGGTTTGAAAGAATTTAAGAATGTTTTCTTAGTAATTCTGGCATATTTTTTATATATTTTGCTATTATTAGCGCACATATTTATGTAGAAAATTTGTGTCACCTAACAATCAGCATCTGGAGAATAAAAAAAACCAAGGCTTTTCTCAATGCAAATCTGACAGACATCATGACATCTAGGAAATAAAAATATTTTTCAAGTTTTTCATTACTGAATTCAATATGAAAAAGTCCATTGTTGACCATGTGAACGGAATTGTGTGCAAAATTGTTACTTTCTTTACTGTGATGTGACTTCTATTATTTATCTATGAGAAATTAAGAAAGACCAGCAATACAAAATATTGTACACTTTTGCAATGAGACAGCTCATTCAACCAGTATTACAGCCACACAAGAATCCAATAAAGATTGGATCCAACAAAAACAGTGTCATCAGAAGAGTCTGCACTGGACTCATCTATGGTGAAAGAAGAACAAGCCTCATGGCTTGTTCAGTACAGATTGCAGGGCACAGACTGTGGATCCAGTTTGCAGAGCACTCTGAGAGTTGTGTGTTGCAAGCAGAAACAAGACCTTACAGGTAAAATAATTCAAAAAAAGATAAGAACATCACAGTGTCTGAACACAGTAAGCAAGCAGTTAATTAATGGGTCTCAATGAGGGAGCCAGGCTGTTCTATACAAAATTTTTACAACAGCAAGCAGATATTGAACATAGGAACCCCTTAAACAGAGGGCAGTAAAGAAATATCTTTGACTTATGTTCTTCTCTTTAAAAGAGAGAGATGGGGAAGAAAAGATGGTGTCAGTTAAGGTAACCACAGATGAGACCAAATAATTGCAAATGGTTGAATGCCAAAGCTGCAGGATGTACTTTACCATCAAGTGGGTACTTGATAGGAGCTATTTATGTATCAAGTGTCACATGAGAGGACCCACAGGGAAAAAAGCGCCTGAGCGTTAGAGATGCAGCTGGAAATCATGATGGAATTCAGGCAAGACCTGAGGACAGGATGGATGAAGGGGATGGCGGAAGACTTGTGCACCAGGAGGAATACCAGACAGCTGATTGCATGGTGGCCATGGAGAGTCAACCCAGACTGATGCAGAGTTTCTGTAGAATGTGAGCTCTCTTTATCCCCTGTGTGAACAGGCAGTCAGGGATAGCAGTGGAGACACAGCAAAGACCTGTAGAGACATCTCTGCTGTGCTCAGGCCTCATCTGCTACCCCAGGGGCTCTTGGAGCAGGAGGAACTCTGGATCACTCTCCATTCAGTGGGGAAAAAACCAAACCAAACCAACCAACCAACCAAAGAAAAAAACAAAAAACAAAAAAACCCTCCAACAACAACAAAAAAACCAAACCAAACAAAAAAACCCCAACCAACCAAAAAAAACCCCAACAACAAAAAAAAACAAACAACAAACCACAACCAAAAACCAGAAAACAAACAAACAAACAACAAACAAACAAACAAAAAAAACACTAAAACACCCAACATGGGAGAGTGATCTCCCTCTAGGAGCCTTCTTCTCCTGCTCCCACTGCTTAGTGCCAGCTCCCCACCTTGCTGTTCACCACCAGCTGCCAGTCTTGGTGATCATGCATAGGAACAGAGGCACCAGTTTTGGTCAAGGAACCAGAGTAACCCTAGGCTGGAGTAAAACACCCAAATGTGCATAGTGAATATGTGACAAACATAAGCACTAGCTGCTTTGATCTACTGATTTACTCCTGTTGTACCAAATTACTCGCTAAGAGATAGACACAGATAGCAGTATAAGAACTGAGAGGTCTGTTGCTGCAGTGGATGCAGGAAATGGAGGTACAGGTTTGTTGTGTGTCAGAAGCAAAGATAAAAAATGGGGGCTTTTCAGAGAAATTAATAATTCCTATAGCTGCAAAAAAGAGCTGGTAGGAAAACCATCTGCAACTGCTGTTCTTCATGAAGTATTTAAAAGTTACTTTACTTATCTGCTTGTTTAGACAGAAAGAAAACACAGATCTACACCTGTATCCTCTGGAAACATAAACCAGAATGAAAGTCAACACAGCTATAGAGATATACATCAGTTGTCTATTTTCAGCAATCCTGTCAGGCCCAGCTATAAATTATGGGAAATCGTTTCTACAAATATGTTGGAAAGTGATCAAATTAATGTTTGTGCCAGTATCAGGAAGAAATAAAGGGGATGTGGATGGAGGAAAGTGAGGGCTGGCAGGGAACACTGAAATACCAGCTGTAATTATAAAAAGAAAAAACAATTTTCACATGCATTACAGAGTTTAGTCACAGAGCTAGTGCATCTTTATTTTATGAGCTTCCCTATTATCAAGCTGTGCAACAGAGCCATGAAATTAATAGTCAAATAAGGAACTTAATCCTGACATAAATAACATTCCCACAGACAGTACTGGGAGATCTGTCAGAAAAGTGTGCTCAGAACTTGACCTCTAAAATGAATACATTTTTGGTGGGATCCTAATTATAACATCTCATTTAGCTACCACAGTAAGGCAACTGAAGCAGTAAGAAGTCCAGAGAAGTCAGTTGCTGCCAGATGGCTTGGTCTTTGCAGCCATTACTCACAGAAATAATATTTGCTCATACAAGGTGGCCCACAGCATTCACTGGAGTGTAACACAACTTATCAGAGGAATTCAAGTTTCGTGATAAATCTTTTTTAAAAGAAGTTGTGGCAGAGAATCAATTTTTTTTTTCTCAAACACTCAGGTTTTGTGGGTAAAATCACTAGTTTTCACTAAAGTAATCATGGACAAATTACTTGTTTCTGCGATTTAAGGAGCCTGCAATTAATTCAGGAAAACCTTAAGTGTCATTTTAAACTAAGCAGCTAGCTTGCAATCCAAACTCATCAACAACAAGAGTTCACCAAAAACATGGGTGTTTTAACTATTGTCAAATATATTTTTCTGCCTTGTAAGCAGTTTTCTAATATATGTTATTTGGCTTTATGCTGGAATTACTCAAACCTGATTGAAAGCCCACTGACATCAGCAGGAATGTTTATTCTGACTTCAGTAGCTTTCAGACTACAGCCAGTATTTCTGCAGGAATAATGGGACCACTCATCCCCAAAAAGCAATGAGACTTCATCAATTGTAGGATGATGACCATAGTTCTGGACAGGGATTAAATTCTGCTAAGAAAGCTACCACAGCTGTCAGAAAGAGAGTTTAGCTGACTGGTATTTCCCAACTATGGGGAAAGGAAAATATCAGAGGCTTCTCATATTACCCATGAAACCTATTTAATAATGGACATAAAGAAATGCATAGCACCTCTATTGAACGGACAGTTTCTGGCATTGTGTTTTCTGAGGTTTCTGTTTTTTACTGATACCAAAGAAACTAAAGGAAACTAATCAAAGCAAATTAATTAATTAAGAAAGCACACACTCATATGAAGGCTTTATTATCTTATTTGCCCTAGAAAATTAATTCTGTGTAGTCAATGGAACTGTAACCATAGTGCTGTCATGAGCAGTAGAAGAAAACAGAGCAACCCATGAGAGCAGCAGGTTTAGTAATTGCAAATTTGAAGCACATTTCTTCCTCATTATGTTTGAATATACAAACAACTGTGCAGTAAATTTGGAGTTTAAGCATGATGTCATAATCTTGTTTCTCTTTTACAGAGTGCTATCCAATTCAGCATCAGTATAAAAGGAAGAACAAATATTATTCTCTTCACTGAGATATGAACATCAAAATGTGATTAAAGCATTACCTCCTGAATTAATTCTAAAGGAATGCAATACATTAGACACAGGAATCATTCCCAGTGCAGTAGAATGGCTGCATACTTGAAATGGGAATAGACAGGAAAAACAAAAATTACCATTGCAAACCATCTTCATCCCCATTGCCCATTAGGTATTTTATTTTCTTGTTTATAGTTATGCTGCAGAGATTCAGCAGTAGTATAACTGGAATTCAGCAGCACTGCATTTTGTCCTGATGTCTTTATAATTGCTAGAGGAAGGTATTTTATTTACACAGCTGTGATGTGTTTTGTAAACAGGTTGACTGACTTTCTGAAAGCTCATGAAGGATTATTGCAAAGGAAAAAAAGAAAAGCTGACACAAGCTCCCATGTGTTTGACTTCTTGCCATGTATACAGATAGGACCACAAACCAGTGCTTCTGTCTAGTTTTTCTGGAAAGGGCCCAAAGCTATTTAAGGACAAGCAGCCCAACAGGTTCCTCCTATCTGAGCACAGCTGCATCAACCACTGCTTCATAGTCCCAAAGTACTTTGACCAGTCCCAAAGCAGTAAAACTGGCTCCCCCTTTGGGATTAATACAGCTCCTGTGTTAAACATCATCTAATAAATTAAAAAAAAAAAAAAAAAAAAAACAAAGTTCATTTATGAAACAAAGGCAGCTTCTCCTTCACTTTTATAATGGCACTGGTATGACAGAGACTGCTGTCATCACTTCTGCTGTCAACACAATTCCCAAGTGGAAAAGTAGGATTTTAATCTCAAATACCATTTTCTTTCCTCAGATAACCACAATCTTTGTCAGAAATGTTTTCTCTTCATCATGCATTATCAATAATACATTAGACTTACCTAACAACAAATTATGCAGAAACAATGATCTGATCTAACAAAATCCCCAGTTATATTTGTTTAGCATATTGTATCAGTGGAAAGTTTCAACTCGATCTGTTAGCTGAAGGTCTTTTGGACTGCTGAGTCACACACTATTAATTCTAACAATATTTTAATTTCCTTCATGATTAGGTAACTAATGATTTGAAATGGGATTGGGTGTTCTAAACTGAATCAGAATTAGCTGTTTTTGGTTTTTTTTATGAATTAATTATAATTGATTTATGAAGTGGCACTCTCTAGGGCCTGACTTTGTAGTGCTTATTGATGAGGCTGAATTCCCATTGAAACCAATGAGCAATTTTCCTCAATAAGCATTGAAGCATCTGCCCTCAAGACTTCAAAGCTATAACTAGCTCTAGCTTTTGAGCCACTCTTAGGACTGCAATTACAAACACTCCAGAGCTATAATCCCCAAAATAAATTTTGCTAAGAACTACACCAGAATTTCTGAGTAATGTGTACACGGAGTTATCCCAAGGTTTTTGTGTCTTTCCATGACTACAGTATTTTTCTAGCGTAATAAATACAGAAACCTGAGTTGGAAGTATGTGGGCAATAGACTGCTACAGTGTTTTCCAGCAAAACAACTCTGTATATGCTATGCAGATGCAATTCAGTCTTGCTGATAATAATCATCCCTCTTTATCTTTTTTTTGGTGATTTCTCAATAAGCTCTCACAAAAAAAAATTAAGAAGCTGACAGTATTTGGAGGTCTAGGAAGGGACGAAAACTCACACTAATGCAATGTTTTTGTCTTTTCTTAATGGATTGCTTTTCATTATTAAATAAAACGATTTGTTTTTTTCTAGACCAAATGCACAAGTGTTATTTTTTCCCAACAAATAATTTAAAAAACTTCAGTGTTGTGTTGTAATGAAATATTTTGGGTTTTTTTCTTTTTCTATTTTTTAAAATCAAGATGTTGGCCTTTCAAGATCATCTGCTTTATAGACTTATTTTTCAAAAAGCAAGTCTCCCAAAAATGAACACATTTTAGAACCATTTTGCTGAGATAATTCCATATTGCTTTTTAAAGCAACTTGGCAAGGGTTTTTGATGAAAAAGCTCGTAAAAGCTGCACTTCTAACATTCCAACTTGAGGACAACTTTAAAAGGCAGTTTATTAGATATTAGTAAATGTTCATTTTTGAAGCAGCTGTTGTAATAAATCTGCACATGAGTTATAGCAGCTGTCATCTCCTGATGTCATGAAGTTGCTATGTAAGAATTTGAATGGACTTTTCTCTACTGGCAGCAGTAGGAGTTGAATCAGCCATGAAGCCTTAGTCCTGTCAGGGCTGAGGTTCTGTAGACTAAGAATGACCCCTCATGTCTGAACACAACTTCTATTTAAGTTTTGAAGCCTTGAGAGATTTCAGTTTTTATAGGATTTTGCCAGGAGAGAAACAGGGTTTTCACTAATATTTCATAAAGATACGTCAAGGAGTTTTAGGAAAAGATGCAATATCTACTAGTTCCCTGCAAAAAGCAACTATTTCAATAGTGACCTTGAAAACCAAATTAGGAAAGAGAGGTATCTCCCTATTGAACTGAATGGGGAAAGTACCTGAAACTGGAAGAGAATAATTTCTTGAGCAGTCAGCGTTAATATTTAACATAAACTAAGAATCTTCTAGAAGCTTCTATAAAGAATTAACATTTTTCCTGTTGTATTTCTCCATTATTTTCAGAAAAACACTGTTACTGTTGTTCATTTCTACAGAAACAATCATATATCATGTAGTAGGAGATGGCTGTGCAAGCACTGCTAGGGTAGTAATTTTCTGAAAATGTTACAGTCTCAAACCCAGTAGTGTATTTAAAGATATATTCCTATATGCTCCGATAAAAAAATCTTACATCAAGTCAAAAATATAATACAGAAAATTCTCTGAAATATACCATCAAACTGCAAAGATGAGTCCACAAAGGTCTCAGTTTTGTGATGTTACTGTCCTTTTTTGGAGAGGCATAACTTCAGCCCACTCTCTGAAAACGTGCAAGAATCCTTTCTTGCATCCCTCTGGATGGGGCTGACTGGTTCCCTCCTTGCACCAAGTAATGCATACACAGAAAAACCTTTTGTCTCTTTATTTGTGGAAAAAAGTTTTATGCTCTTTTCCGTAACAGGTCAGAGACTATCCCCAAGTTAAGAAGACAAACAGCCAAAGGCTGGCTATAATAACCACTTCAGGCCAGATTTTACTACTTTTCCCTGTTAAATTAGTAGCATCATCCTCTGTCTGACGCCAGTGGCACTCGCACAAAGGGACGCTGCTCAGTGAGTACTCTGGGATCTAGGGAAATCACAACTAAGTTCTCTCAGGGGTGCCAACATCAACAACAGCTTCTCTGCCTCCAACCATGTCCCAGGGAGTACAGGCAGAGTGAACTGCAGCACTGAGGACACAAGAATTCACCTTTCCTAAGTGTGCTGGGACCTCCCAACGCTTGTTCAGAATAAGTTAAGAACTCTGGTGGTGAACTGCCCATCTCACTGCAGTTGAAGATTTGCTCAGGCAAACTTTTTTTACCATCCAGTTCCTGACAGAGACAGGACTGTGCTGGCTGGTTTCTCCACACTAATGTACAGTTGTGCAGTCTGCTGTAACTGGTAAATGCCACTTGGCCCTGAGCTGTTTGTCCTGCAATTGTAATGGCACTGTCCTGGCCATGACACAGGACTGAGCAGATACCTCAGGAACCAGATGAAAAATCCCCTATAAGGGACTGTAATGACTCATACTCTCTGTATACTAGACCACAAATTCAGCAGATGGTGACACATATTCCCATTTTAAAAAATCCCTTGTCCCTATGGCAAGTATCTATGGCAAACTAATAAATACCAGGTAAGTCCATACTAATGGGAATTGCTGCTCTCTTGGCCAACACACTGAGCATTGAAACAGGGATGAAGGCCAAGAAAATGAGCACAAGTTTAAAAGTGATTTCTGCATAGTAAACTGTAAAAATTACAGCCTAGCACAGGATGAACTCTGCAACACCCTTGCCAGAGAAGCATTTCAGGAACTCTGAAGAGGATCCTACTTAGATGCCACATAGATTGAGGAGGCTTGTTCCACACCTACAGTTTCTCCCTAAAAAACATTATTATGCTTTCTGTCACAAGATAAAAGTAAGCCTCCATTATCTATATGTCTCCTTTGTTTGGGTTTTGTGTGATTTAGATATTATTCTAAGTACTGAAATTTAACATCTACAGTGTGAGTTGTGTTTTAATCCTTGAAATATTCAAAGAAAGGTATCAGGCCCTCTAATCCAAATATTAATTTGGTTTTCTGAAAAGTATCAGAATAAATTCTGATCAGCACTTCTGCATCAGCTTCAGAGTTGACTTTTATAACCATATGTGAAGAGGAAAGAACTGATCAAATGTAGAAACTACCAGCTGGTTTAGAAGGTCAGTATTACAATGGGTGAGTTGTCTATGAACAAATTTACTTTGCATTGGCCTGCAAAATCAGATCTCAGCACAAGCACGAATAAAGCACATTCTCCCAGAAGACTCTGGTCTGTTTGTTGAGTGAAGCTGGCTGAACAGTAGCATTTCTGATTTGTGAAAAAGTTTTGGTGGGAAGCAGGGAGGGTTATTTGGTTTTACTCTGAATCAAGCAAAAGTACTTTTAAAAAATTTCCCACGAACTGGAAACTGAGAGAATATTTCATTCTGACAGTCCCAGCACATGAAACTTCCTCCAGGAAATAACCTCACTGCTTGCAGCAGCTGCTCAGTGAAATAAACATTCCTTGTACTTTCACGCTTGCTAATCACCCACCTTGCTTTCCCCAGCAGCTGCCGGGGCACTCCAGCCCTGAGCCCAAACAGCCGCCCTGGATCCAGCTCACAGCCCTGCCAGGATCAGGGGATCCTGCCCTGCAGCTACACCTAGCCACCCATTCCACCACAACTGGCCAAAAATCCCTCCTTTCCACTGCTTTCAGGCTCCTGCCTATGGAGACAGAACCTGCCAAGCCTCTCAGCTCTACAGCAGAAAGATGGGAAGCCTGGCCCATGTAGCTTTTTTAGGGCCTCAACTATTGGGAGTCCTGGTCCACCCTGGTTCCCCAGTGCATCTGACTGAAAGGTTATTTAACATAAATATTTGCAGAAAAACATTTTGATTTAGGGAAAAAGTATTAGTTCCCAGGTCTCTGGTGTGCACAATTCACTCCTCCTGAGAATACAAACCAAGAGAAATCATAAGTGGCAGGCAGACCTCTCTGTCTTGCCATGTCCTCATTTTCCCTGAAGGAAGGTATCTATACGGGCATGGAGAAGAGAAATGGATCCTCATTATTGTTGCCTTACAAGGGAAACAGACTTCCACTAAAGTGAATGTTTTTTCTGTGTGGGATTCCAGGGTATGATTTATTCCAGTGTGGAAAAATCTGCCTTTCCTAAGCTCATGACAAAAGTACTATCAGTGTAGTCCTTGATTTAGAATAATATACTGCTATATTTCATGGGGTGCTTAAGACTGAGTTCAGATTAATATCAGCAAGGTACACTTAAAATGATGAATTTACACATACATATTGTAAAACAATGCTACAGTTGTTTCTTTCTAAAGTACAGCTTATAGAAACAGAAAATTATTAATGAAACTTCTGAATGAGCACAATACAAAATGCAGCACATTCAAGACACTAAGATTACATTTATGCTACTGATCTAAACATTCCCCAAACAGTTCCCTGGCACTAAGGCATGCAATAATTCCCACACACACTATTCAACTGTCTTCTCTTTGAAAACAGGGTATCCACATCCCAGCTACCTATTGTGGACATCCCAGGTCCATGTCAGCTCCCAAACTGCAGCCAGCAATCCTTGGGAGAGCTCTAAAGCAGCTGAGGAGAGGAGTGTGCCAGAGGCTTCTCCAGCAGTTTTGAAGTATGATGGTATTGCTGTGACTGGGAATGTAGCCTGAGATACACACACTTAAAAGCCTTAACAACTCTGAGTTACTTATTTGACAGAACTGTGTAAATACCACTCAAGTATACAATCTTTTTATTGTGTCAGAAACCCACTGGAGTGTGGTGCGTATAACCTGGGTCAGCCACTAAAGAGGATGAGCCACACGAGAGGCTTGGTTAAGTACAGCATGTTGACTAGAAGCCTTATTTCCAATCTTTCAGGATTTTTCTGCCATCTAAAGGCAGTTACCTACAAAAGACTAGATGTATGCTAGAATGACAAGTCCTGAATCTGTAGTCAAGTTTTTGGCCAAAGGAAAATAATTACTTCACTGAAGTGTTTTGGTTTTCCATTGGAAAATGTCATGACAATTCCTGAATCTGTATTCAAGTTTTTGGCCAAAGGAAAATAATTACTTCACTGAAGTGTTTTGGTTTTCCATTGGAAAATGTCATGATTCCATTAGGAAAGGTTTTCTGGGTGGTGCTTTTTTTGTTGTTTGTTTGGGTTTTTGTTTGTTTTGTTTTGTGGGTTTTTTTGTTTTTCTTCTTTCTTTTTTGAGTTTTTTGTTTGTTTGTTTTGTTTTGTTTTGTTTTTTTTGGTGGAAACACATGGGGAAAAAGAATTTTCATATTACTTCTGCTGTTAAATGGAGATTACATACTTTTGTCTGATTCTTTAGGTGATTTTCTGTAGCTGCCAGAGTGCTTGCAGTCTCATGTGAGCTGTCTGCATTCCCCCTTTCACATTTCCTCTATCAGCTAATTAATACCATTCAACAAATGATTAAAATATCTTATACATTCGATAAAAAATTCTCTGTATCTGCCTAACATTTCTTATTTGGGATACTTTTGAACTTTTTGTTCCCTATAAAATTCTGGTTATATTCCAAATTAACAAGGTTTTCCACTACAGAAATTGATTATTGAGCATCTTTATGACCCCATTTTTCTTATTCCTCAGATGAAACCAAAAAAGAAATTAAGACATCTCAAAATTGATTCTATTGTGACACTATACATTGTTTAAAATTACGATTTCTATTATATCTATGACAGTTCAGGAAAGCCAATGATAAGGTTCATATTTTCAGCCCAAGTGATTTTTCTCTCAATAATATCAATACCAATATTAAATTATATTGCCTATAACTATTACAGAAATATTACTGCAAAGTTTCTGCACAGATCATTTGGAGGACAGACAAGAAGGCATCAGAATTGTCAAAGGTGATCCAATTTTGCTCACAGAACTTCCAGCGGTCTATTGAGTTCATGGTCACAAGTCTTCTTTCACCACAGGGAATAACTGACAGGCTTGAAGTAATGAAATAATTTGTGTAAAGTGATAAAGCAAGTCAAGCACACAACCTAAATCATGTTACTCTTAATCCCAATCAGATATGCTGGCACCCAGTATATTCACTGTCTATGTAAGCACACAGAGGTCATAAGGAAGACAAATTAAACAACTCCGCACATTTAGCTAGTCATTAATGACAACTTTTATTGGACTCTATGACATATGAAATTCATCAAAGTAACTTTTCTTCTCTGCAGTTTTACGAGGACATGAGCACAAACTTTTACAGAAGCATTTTTTTCTGTGCTGCCTAAGACCCATACACAAAAAAAAAACGAAAGAAAAACCTTCACCATGGCAAATTCAGCACGTTGTACTTTTCATTATTAAGATTTGTTCATTTCATTGATACCACTACATACAATGAAAATCTTTCACAATGCCTGCAGACTCTTCTAGTATTCTTGTCGGAGCAACATACATAATTACATAATAAACATCAGGATAATGATAAGGTACACAAGCTTTACACTAGTAGTAGTCATTAGAGAAATACAATCCATAGGGCCTCTTGATACTCCATTAATATTACACTCAGTACAAAACGTCAAACATTTTGCAACCTATTCCCTAGAGAATGTTCTTAAAATCAGGCTGCATTAAATATTCTGAAATCATTAGTTTTGCCTTCTTGTGTATTATATTCTCCTTCTACAGCTACTTTTCATCCTATAACAGGATTTTAGGAAACTATTGCCACATTCTGTTAATACCATTTCAAAAAAGTTAGTTTGTAATCACTCAGTCAAACCTGAGTGCAAATGCTACTACTGAGAAGTCTCTATCACAGTCACAATAAATTTAACCAGCAGAGTTTGCTGAGGGAAAAATTGTTCCTATTATCAAACTGAAAATGTAGAATTCTGTCAAGCTAGCAGGATGTATAGATACTATCCTAAATGTGATGATTACTTCTTCAGACAGTTGTACACAGAACTGCTTCGACTATAACATTGCTCCTCTGAGCCATCAATATTGAGACAAAAATTGAGAATTTTTTTCTATGTAGCCATTACACTAACAATCTACATTATATCCCAACATTAAACATGCTTACATAGTCTTGATCTGAAATTCTAAACTACTTATGTCTTCATTGTTCCGCTGCATAATATTAATTCAATTAATTTCCAATAAATTGTATTTAAGACTGAGTTTTGATACACAGTGAAAAGGAAGGATAATATGAAATGTTTTCCTCCTAATTGTACTGATTATAAGCTAGGATATGATCAGGCTCCCACTTCCCACTTTGCATTAATAACAAAATCATATTTTTCAATCCAAGGATGTCACATGTAAGCAGTTCAGAAATATGATTAATGAATAACTTTGTAGTAACAATTTCAGAAAAGAGTTCACTGAAAAATCCATATGTGAAAACAGTCACCACAAAAAAATTATCCTCCAACTTTTGTTTGGGTTTTTTGTTAAAAATTATCATCAGAGTTATGTCCTTGTAAGTAGGAGGGCACAACTTACAAAAAAAAAAAGCCACTGAAACATTCTAAGCATATTTTTGTTATTTTATTAAAACTTATCCTAAGAAGTCAATGTGAATTTAATCAGTAATTAGATTGCAGTAACCGACAAATATTGTGGGACTGTAATGCTTTATACCAGAATAGTAGAATGCAGTATAGACGCAATACAATGCTTTACAATGGAGCTAACAAATAAAAGAATAAATGGAAAGCAGACTAGAAGGGAGAGACAGGAGTCCATAAAATATAAGCTACACAGGGGGATTAGGAGTCCATAGAATGAAGAGCAGCTATTCATATAGATATCTACATGAATATAACTTAAAGGCAGGCATGACAGGCTAGAAAGAGATAGTGTGTTACACAGACTGACCCTCAGATTAGGGACCAGTTGGTCATATGGAAGGCAACCTGTTCACACACAAGCCTTCATTTCTGGATAATATTGTATTTTTGAAAAGGAAAGTAACCCAGCTGTGCTTGAGTTGCACCAGAGTTCCTAGTCAGGATGATCTGGTGCAAGACCTTGGATGGATTTGCACTCTTGGTCAGCAAAGGAGCACTAGGATTCAAGACTTACCAGCCAATTTAAGAACACCTTTATGAAAAGACACAGAGCAGTTCCCTGTGGTAGAAAAGAAAATTTAGCCCCTTATACATAAGCAGGGAGGTCCAAACTTAGACTGACAGAAGTTTTCAGAAAGGCTGACTTCAAGAGGCTAAATATAATTTCTACAAGTTTTACTAAAGGAGTACTTTTTGCACTGCTGCATATCATTTGAACACAACTGCAAAGTGACGCAGTAATGCCCAGGTTGTTCCTAATGGAGGTTTTGATGTGAACAGCTTGTTATTAATTAAGGCTCAATTACAACCCAACAGCCAGAACAGATGCCAGAAATACACCAGAACTTCCCTTCTGATCAGGAACCAGTCTGGCTTTTATTGCTGCAGCAACTGAATCATCACGAACTGCATGCATTAATATGGTGGCACAGAAGAAGGTGCCTTGACACAACTCAGAACTGAAGCAGAGCAGGGGTAGGACTTCCCTCCCCCCAGTGCAGCCACAACAGCTGCTGCGTTGAGCTTGAAAAAGGCCTTTCTTCTGCACACAAATTAAATAGGCCCTTTTGATTTCAGGTTATTATGCCACAATAATTATTACCTTTTCCCTGAACAAATTTTAACCAAAAGGGAATCTGCAGACATCTTCCCTTTGTCTGTGTGATCTGAAATAAAAACTATCTTACCCTGCAGGTTCACAGACCTCGTTTTCCTTCATTTCTGAGATCTGGCATCTGCATTACAGCTCTGTTTTCAATATCAAAACCCAGTTCTGTTCCTCCTCAGAAGCCCATTTTACCCCACAGCAGCTGCTCACATGAAAAGAACTAATACCAGGAAACAAATATATTTTTAGCTGATTTTAATGTGACTTAGCAGCTGGAAACAAGAACAGCTTCTTCCATGAGAATTCCACACAGTACTCCATGGACACCAGTTTGGAAAGCATTGGTAGAACTTTAAATAGCCTTCTCCAGCTTGACATGTTTTCCAGGAATATTTGCCACCTCCAGAACTCCAACTGGCCTACATATGCCACGTAATTTTGGTTGTAACAGCTCCCTCACACTCAGAACTGAGCTGTCAGTGAGAAGAAACTCCCACATCAAAAGGGGGAGACATCCCCAGACAGCAGAAGCAGTGGGAAGTACTGCAGGCTATCCATCGTAGTGATGCAAGGAGATGTAGAAAACAGGAAAATGTAACAGGAGATATGTGCTTAATTATTGTCTAAATAGAATAAAAAAAAATCTGTTCACAGTTGTTCACAACCAAAAGTACATATAATATTTTCAGTGTGCAGTTGTATTAATGATAAGGGAGTGAAGAACTGGAGCAAGTTTCTCAGTGAAGTTGTGGATGCCCTATCCCTGGAAACGTTCAAGACTAGGTTGGTTGGCGCTCTGAGCAACCTAGTGTAGTGAAAGTTTTCCATGCTCATGGCAGGGGGTTTGGAACTAGATGATCTTTAAGGTCCCTTCCAACCCAAACCATTCTGTGATTCTATGATTCTATAATTTTAAGTCTCCAAACTCACTTAATCCGAGAAATGGTGTTGTGGAGTTTATAGCAGCATTTCTCAACCTATGTTAAACAAAGGACCACTTTACTCTTTTCAAAAATACCTGTAGATCATCTTGAAAAAAATACTCTTTCATTCTACAGTGAAAAACAGCTGTAAATTTACATGTTCAAGCATTTTTCCCAGTTGGATTCCTCTACATGTGTGGGACTCTGGTATAGGGTTAAGTGGTTTATTAAGAGTTTGAAGAACTGTAGCCCATAGGCTTCAATTAATTTAGCAAACACAGAAATAGTTATAAGCCCATATAATAACTTTTGCCATGTCCCATAGCAATATACAACAGGCAAACTATTAACCAGTCAAGCTATCTACACCATTGAACAGAGGCCTTGGGAGATGACTCCTGATGCCAAGTTCAGAAATACAAAAGGCCAAAACATAATAAAACAATCAGGTAGGAAGGATCCTTTCAATTTCTTGGCTGTTTCTATTTTTTTTATTTTTAATTTCTATGATTTGGAAAAATTTTCACATTAGTCATAGTGTGAAAGTGGCGAGATTTTCAGTTACAGACCCTAAAAATGAGCACAACAGAAAAGTCATTCTGGTTGATTACTCTTTTGAAATTATCCATTTTCCTCCTAATACAGGCCAGTGCTAGCCAACACTCCCCTCTCCACACCATGCAGAAAAGTGTACATCAAATCCAACAGTAACTCCGGTGGGATTGTTCTTTCCATCATATAAGCAGAACTGGTTTCCTTGTTAGCTGGGGTTCCTGCAACACCATGAGAAGGCAAAGCCCTCTGTCCAGCTGAGTTGCACCTTCTATTCACAAGGGCAGGGAGTGTTGTGTTTTGCAGACCTCTGAGCAGTACCCCAGATTAAAACAAAATGCCCAGCCTCCTTATACTTGTTTCTTTTTATAATATAAATATATTAAAGTTCATTGGTGAACTTTTGAGTTCACCTTCACTTCACTTTGAGTGATTTAGCTCCCACGCAACTAAAGTAAAACCAGAGATAATGGAAAGACTGGCATTGTGCCATTCTCCCTGGTAGACATCTGTGGGTTAATTCCGGTGACAGTAAGACACAGAGTAGTTTCAGGAAACAACCTAAAGGCAATGTAAAGCCTAGTACACAAAGCTAACCATATAACCCAATTTTATCAGAATATGCAGTCATATTTCAAGCTTGTATTATTGTACAGTAGACCTAAAGAGGATATTAACTTCTCTCTAGTGAGCCTAATTTTATTTTCAACTGCTTTTCCTCACTTGAAATTTGCAATTCAATGCAATCAATTTCACTTTGGTTAAACAGTTTAATGTACTCTAATAAAAACAGGCAATTGATATTCTAATTCTGTTGTATTGAAACTAGCATTGTATTATGAACACACATGACAAAATATAGCAAGTACTATGGCAGCTACTTAGGGAAGTTTTTTCTGTTGTTTGTATGAGATATAACAGCAGCTTGTATGGCACTTTTAATTTCAAAGGGCTAGAAGGTATTTTACAAATTACACCTTTAAATAACAAATCATCTTAATTTCTGTTTCTGAGATGCATCAGGATAGTCTTCTAACACTTCACAGCAGTACCACATCATAATTTAAGGACCAGTCTTGTAAATATTTTTTGTGCATGAAATGTTTCACTGGGACAGAATCTAGAACATCAGAGAAAGACTGCAATTCTCATTTTATTGATTGTGCATGGAGAAAGAATATATAGAGGTATGATGTAATTAAAAGAGCTGGATTCTCTAGTTTTTCAGAAAATCTTTTTTGAGAAAGTCTCAAAAACTTTCTGCCTTCTAATGACTGGATCAGAGGAAACCAGGGGAAGAATGAGGCATTTTCTAAGTTTTTGTTTTGTGTTCTCTTGCTGGAAATTGCTTTAAGACAGCATAGTTATCACCAATAATCTCACAAAGAAATAAACAAACAGAAACACTAGATAATGTCCCTGATTACCATTAACTACTGAGCAGAATCTTGTTTTTGACTGTTCTCTGTTCATTCATCAAACATCTCTGCAGTATTGGTTCAGTATCGATTCTGGCCAAAGACCATCATCTAAGAAACCACCCATTGCACTCTTGTGTTTGTTGCTGACTTTCCAGCGTGATTTCAATAATTTTGAAACTTAAAAATCTTGAAACCTGGTGAAATCACTCTCTGATACATCAGATGCCAAATCAGGCCAGTCCTGTTCGTTCTGAGCCTTGACCTTTCTTGACAAATTTTCATTAATGGCAGAGGCAAACCTGCTAGTAAAAAGGCTGAAGAAACATGGAGCAGTACAATACGCAAAGGAAAACTGGAAGAGAGTGTACCTATCACTTAATGCATTTGGATGAGTCCCTTCATCTGCATGTTTGAAGCCTTCTCTTCTGAGAATCTAAGGCTATTCTAATTTTCTGAGAATCTAAGGCAACTTCCACTCTAATTTTCCAAACAAATTTTCTGACACATTCCTTTGCCCTTAGAAATGATGAAAGCTCATGCAAACATCAAATAGGAATAGATTTAGAGTTGGTTTACTAGTTTGGTTTTTCTTCAGGCAGATCATCACATTCAAGGCAAAGGTTTTTGAATTACATTTTCAAATGTGAGCAGGAACACCTTCAGAAGGATTAATGGATTTGCATTGATGAAATATTGCAACACACAAGACATATAATTATTAGTCTTACAGTTGATATTTCTCTCCCTCAGAAGCGCTATCTGCTAGCACTGATTTAATAATTTTTTTCTTCTGAATTAAGGTCAGATCAATTATCTCAGAGAAAACCAAGCTTATTTGAAAATCAATTACCTCCTATGTGTGTTTTATACTCTTATTTTTCAGTATTTCTCAATAAATGAGAAGCTATTAAATTTGAACAAACATTTTTACTGATCAGTTGGTAGGCAGGCAACAATAACAATATTGAATTATTTCCACAGAAATGAGCTCATTACCTCTGTCTGTTTGTGGTGAAATAGTTTTAAATGTATTCTGCATATGTGTTGACAATCTGGTAGGCAGAGATAGTTGCAAGAAATGTAATTAATAGATAAACATGAAACAAAGTATGGGCACTAAACAGTTGCATTCTGAACTGCTCAGTTATTTTGTTAACTTAGCCCTTGTCTAATTCTTGATTCATAAATCAAAACTAACATGAATCATTTCTTCTCAGAATTACCCAGTCTGGGTATGGCACTTAATTCTTAAGTTATTAAGAACTTGCCTGATCTGCTATAACTGTGTTGGTCTTAGTGGTGATTTCAGCTGAAGGACGATTAGAGCCTGAGGGCATGTCCATATATCAAGCCAGGTGTGTGAGCAGGAATCACATAAATCATGCCTAAAAAAGGAGCATGACATACCCAAGTTGGTGTAGTAAGCAATAATTATTAAACACCCAGATTGTGTCACAATATGAAAAAAATACGCACTTGCTCAAGCAAAGCATCTTCAAACCACGCACTGTTTTGCAACTTCACCATCAATAACTCTCTTCTGTGAGTCAAGACCACCCCATTTTCTGTGACAAGACAAAGAACTGAAAGGTGCTTCAAGTTAGTAGTTCAAAAGTAAAACCAGGATCAAATATTAATTATAAAGCAGAAGTACTACACACAGGAAGTTCACTTTCTTTTACAAGTTCTATATTTCAAAGGATATAAAGGACACAAATTTGGGGGCATTTACAAACAAACAAAATAGAAAAAACCCAGTAATCTACCGTGTAACCAAACACCAATACAACAATCCAACCACAAACCTATCTGGGGGATCACCAAATAAAGATATATTGTAAAGAAATATTACTGTCAAGCAACAAGTATGAAAGGAAAAACCATTAAGTGAGAAAAAAACCACTGGACTGCAGCCATAAAAGGGCCTTCACAGTTCTTTTTTTGTCAGCTTATCTAGTGCAGCTATTTATTGCAATCCATTACAAGACCCAGGCTCAAGGATTTAGCTGTCTAGAGAGACTTTTTGCCAACTTGAAGACCTATATCTATTTACCCATTCTCTTTTAACTTCATCAACATACAATTATTTTCTGAATTATTTCAAAATTAATTTCAAACTTTCCATGTACTTGCTCCATCTATCTTCTGGATCTCTTCCATATTTTCTCTTTTAATATCAGGATTTCTTTTGAATTCATGCTTTCTTCTACTATCTGATAACTATATGTCTGCCATATCTTTATTCATACTGGACAGTGCTGTGTCAAAAGCCTACTTGGCTCATCCTGCTGTCTCTTCTCCTGCCCTCTTGTCTCTCAGCTGTACTCACACTTCTGATTTCAAAGTTGATCTATAAAAAACTTTCCCTTCTTGATTACAGTTCCTAATTTCATTCAGTGCCTGCTATAATTTCTTAATTAACGCTCTAACTATATAATTAAACTTTGCACATTTTCTGAAACATCTGTCAGGAAAGAAGCACTCCAAATAAACTTGTAGTATTACTGAATAGGTTGCTATTAACTGCAGCCTCTCATCCAGCTATCTCCGTTTCTATCCACATTGAGTATATCTTTCTCTTGGCTTAGCTGGCAAATCTTCTGGGATGGGAACAGTGTTTTGGTTTGGTGTTTGAAGAGCCCTGAAGAGTAGTTTCCAACTACTCTGAGAGGTAATAGTATAACAAGACTTTAAGAATACATAGTTTCTTCAACCTGGACCTGGTTTGATGAAATATGTGGTGAGTCTGTCATACAGACCACTTACTAGTAAGCAATAAAGAGTATCTTTATTGGAAAGAAAAGGAACTTCCCTACATGGCCCTCCCCAGGGACCTGCTGGGCAGTGTTGGGCTCTGCACACCTCTCAGCCAGATCTAGGACCAAGACACAACACAGGAAGAGGTGAAACATCCCTGGGTCCCCTGTGTCAGCACAGCTCTCCATGCCTGCACACTGAGCTGTGACTGGTGCCCTGAACAGGCTCCGATTTGTTAAACAATTGCCACAGAGCTCGAGTTATGACTGCAGGCAGCCCTTGCAACCAAACACCTACTGCTTTAACATCAACAATGAAGATGAGTCACTAAAGCAACTTGGGAACATCACTGAGCAAGGGCTGAGACAAATATCTCTGCTGTGACAGTATCTGCTGTGACATCTAAGAGAGCACTGCCCCAGGGTGTTCTCTGTATTATTATCTCTCTTCCCAATGTCTATGTCAAATATTGAAACTCCATTCCTGCTGAAAGCTCAAATGGAGAAGGAATTTTGCCCTTTCAATTTCCTCCAGCAGCCTGCTTATTTTACAAGACTTTATCAGTCTATCCAAGCTGAAATTTTTGTTTATTGGGGTCTTCCCCTGACCCTTCTAATACAGTTCCTCTGAGCTTTTTCCAAACAGCAGCAGGAGTTTTATAAATTGACATGATTCATACACTTCCACTCACACTCGGAAGGGTGGGTATGATCCTATCATATGAATTTCAGTCTGGTTCAACCTGGGAAAGTTATGGTTGGCAGCAGATAAACAGAAATTGTCTATCTACAGACTCAGGAAGATGCAGTTCACATTTGGTTAGAAAATTATCCTTGTAGTCCTCAGACATATTCATTTAATGTGGTATTTTTAACAACTGCACTAAAAAAAGTTTTCCCATAATTTTGCTTTAAATGGAATTTTCTAGCTCTGGAAATATTGTTCCTCTTTACATATTTACCATCAATAATCCACAACTGTTTTTACTTTGTTGTTTTGGGGAGTTTCACCTGTAATAGATTGTCCCAGGCAAAGTAGACAGGGATGGAAGAAGTTATAGAGATGGACTCTTTGATTGCTGTGTACATGAAAAGCACAGCACTGAGTACACATATATAGAGAATATAAAAACAGTTGTATGTCCCTTAAAACGATATTTTCAACACTATTTGGGATTAAATATATATTTAGAACAAATAACAGAAGGAATGAAAATAGGCCAGTATCCCAACCTCACTTTTTTTAAACTTCACTCCTCAATGACCTGTCAATCTGATGCAAATTGACTGTATAATTGATTTATTACAGTACTAGGGCTTGGAGATAAAATTAGATCAATTGCAGATAGGCAGAGGACACTCGCATCTTTATCCCCACGGCAATTCACAAACCTCAGAGCAGTAAATAATAGAAAAATGTTTAAAACCCCCTGCTATCTATGTTCCATTTGATACAGCTCTGTCAATCCTATTCTACACAAAGACAGCTTTAGAACTAGTGAGACTTGTTCAGCTACCAAGTATGTTTATTTCAGATCCTGTATTATTAGACTGTGGCTGAGGTTTTTTTGTTTTTCTTTTGAGTTGTTTGCAGCTACAATGAACTACTGCCACTTTTCTCCTCCAAGCGAAGAGAACCTGCAGGCAGACCAGGAGGCAAAATTTGAATTGAAGAGCAGCTGTTTGGAAACAGTTTGTCAAGACATCCCCAGATATCCCTGGCTGCTCAACATCCTAATCCACTACATATTCCTAAACACATTAAGCAGATTTGTTTTCCACCTGCAATTATGAAATGAATTATCTGTGTGCTTTCAGAGGGGGCACTGCTTTAACTGAATGGATAGCAGGCACCTGATCCTGATGTCCTGGGTCAAACACCAACAGCTTGAAGCATGTGCCTGTTCAAACTACATCCAGTGACATCATTCATATGTAGAATTGTGTGCAAACACTGAAGCAGAGATGGGTTTGTCATAACACAGGCTTCCCCAGCTATCACAAGGATTATTTCTTAGGAAGAAAAAAAATTTATACATTTCAAAAATGAACAAGATGTAACACAAGCAAATTGAATGCAGATAATAAGATGTCATAATTTCAGACATCAATTACTCAAATGTAAATACAATATCCTAATCACCATGTTCTGCAAACGAGTCTTTAATGGAGACCAGAGTCCCTAAGTCAGAAAACACAGAGTGATTTCAGTAGGTGCTGTGAACATGTAGCTCATTGTAAACTCCCTCAGAAACTTGCTCTGAACCACTGAGGGAAAACATTTTCTCCCTCTCTTCCATTTAGATTCCTAAATATTTTTTTGAAGCTTGGGAATGCCAAATTTGAGAGCTTTTAATAAGAGTCTTCACAACAATGTAACTTCTGCATGTGCCAATTCTGTGATAAGACATTAAAACTCTGCAGAAAAAAGTGCTTTTAAGTAAAAAAAAAAAAAAAAACCACCGGAAAAAAAAACCAAAACCCAAACCAACTGATACCAGCACTGTGTTAAAAGGATGCCACCTACCGGGCACCTCATCAACCTCCAGCAAGAGGCTTGGAGGGGTGGGTGATGTGGATCTGAGAAAACTGAAAAAGCCTGCTTGGTAGGGTAGCTCCCTAAAACTGGAATAAGAAAATTAAAAATTAATACCTCCTGGTGCTCCTTAAGCTCAGGGTTTCCCACAAGCTCAGGGTTTTCTTTCTTTTCTGCCAGCTTTCTCATGCCTCTTTTTTTTTTTCTCTTGTAGTAATAGCAGCAGCAATAGCTGTGTTTCAAAAACATTTATTCTTTGTATTTTCCTATTAACTCTTCCCCTCCTGGTGCCTATATTCCTGATGAGAAGGCTGCATCTTAAAAATCTGTTTACCATTTTTTCTGTTCTCCTCCCTTAGGCTAACAGGTCCTGTCCAGGCTTTCCATTGAAAACAATTAAAAGATGCAATATATGCACATACATGCAGAGATGCACACAAGCAAACATGATGGAATTAATATCATACTTCAGGGAAAACTCAGGCTGTGCTTTAGGCTCAGCTTGGTGTGGTCAAAAAGGAAAGTTAAAAAAGAAGTTTCAGCTTTGAGTTTATATTTCCTGTTTTTGTGAAATTAATTCAACCCTGTTACTTTAATTGTTCAGCCACTACATTCTGCTTCAACTATTGTGTCTCCTTGTTATTTAAAATATTGCTTTCTAGTAGTAAACTCTCAGGCATATTTATGTCTAACATCCTTTCCAACTGTGGAGTGCAAGATACCAGAAAAATCCTCAGAACTGGAATGAGTTTATAGACTCAAAGATTAAACATAAACCTTCAGGAAAGCGTGTAGCTCTTGCCCATGTCTTGTTACAGAGGAGCAGCAAAATAGAGTGACACAGTCTCATTTACCAATGGACCAACTTATTCTATTATAACAGAGTTCAAAGACTTTGAAACAAACATGGATTACATTTATACCTACCTTCTTCAGATTCCTTTTCACCAACAGATTAATGCAAAGTAATATTAATTACATAAGCAGATTTTAAGTCTTTGCATTAGATCCTATTCTCATTTTCACTATGTTCACTGTTTGCTACATTGACAGTACAAAGAGGACTTCACATGAATCAACTTTTGTCAAGTAAGAGTTAAGGCTTTAATATAACAACAGTGTGATGTACAAGGGGTTATAGGGTTGGGTTTACACAGTTCTAAAAGAAGTATCTATATGTCTTTTGAGAGTATTCTTTTTGTGATTGGAAGATGAATTTGGTGCAGTGACCGATTGGGTAACAGCACAGATGTGCTTTTTATCCATCAACACATCCCTCTTTTCACCCAAACCAGGGTGAGCCTACTTACATTGTTCCAACTTCCCACTCCATGGGAGCTCTATAATTTTTTACTATTTCACTCCTACTACCATAGCACAGCAACCTGAACTTAATCAGCACCTGGATTTCAGCAAGTCAAGCCCACTTTTTAAATCCATGTTCACAGATCTTTCATGCCTGTGACTCTCAAAAGGAACAACTGCGTTACAAGAACCTCAGAGCATGTCTGCACAGTGGAGGGACAAGGGGTCACATTTGTGCCAGGTTTGAGTATGGGTATTTATGAGCATGTCCATACCTGAGATCAGTTCAGTCTCCTCACTAGACACCAAGATTAATTTTGTCAAGTATTTTTATAGTATTTTACCATTCTACTTCCAGGCATAAAAAGACACGCTCTGATTCCAGCCTGCATAACCACTGAATTCAGGCTAGTGATTTAAGTGGTTATGACTTGTTTATGGAAATGCCCATTATACACTGTTTCACAATCCCTGAATAAAGAGAGTTCTGCCTAAGGGTAGCAGAAATTATGGGAAGAGAAATGCTAAAGAGAGGGTTTCTTTAATTATTAGCCAACCAGATTGGCTCAAAGCAGACTGGCAAAATAAAATCTGTAAGCAGATGTGATAAGGGCCTTGTTTCAACATGACAGGCATTGCATCATGCACATAGACCATACTTTAAGAGTGTATCTCCTAGCTACAGAAGCCCCTAGTTCTACCTACATAAACAATGTAGATTTTCTTTTTTCTCCTCTTGGGAAAAGTGGCATCATATAAATTAGCTTGTATACTCAAGAATTACTACATTTTTCCTGTCTGTATGGCAGTGCTTCTTACTTGCTCTGTTTGCCTAGAAAAGTTCACTTAGGATGAGGATACTATGGAAAATAGTTTGTAAAATGCTGCTTTAATAAAATTATAAGAAAAAAAAAATCTAAATTACTGATTTTTAAGAACACCAAATCTACCTTCTCAACATTTCCACCTTCATGGTTTGACAACACCCAAGGATTATCCTGAAACATCAAAGATAATTAATGAGGAAACTACCCAGGAATAGTCATGTACAAATTAATTAAAAAGGAGAAAGAGGAAAGACAGTTTTCAACTAGATGTCTCTCTCAAATAAATGTGTGGATACCTGAACCGGTCTCCAAAACTCTCCTTCTCTGTTTTGCTTTTAACTGGAAGTTCTGTCATACATAATCCTATTGCTTTGGGATTCAGCAGATTTTGAGGAATTCAGTGTACCAAACAAGATTCCACCAGCGTGATATTTCTCTCCTTATACACACACATTGCAACAGGTATGAAACCCTATGAGAATTCTAGAGACGTCTTAAGTATGGTAAACAAATATCTTAAATATTTTATAGGATCCCATATTTTAACTACTTTGAACAGCAGATCACATCTTGTATTAATTCCTGTCACAGAAAAACCTGCTCCTGACACTCTTCAGTCTCTCTTAGCTTCCAGCTATGGGAGCTAACTCATGCCCCAGCACTACTTCATTTCTCTTGCAGTGTTAAAATCTGCTCTTAAACAAATACCTTAAAAGGAATCAAAGTATGAGGACCAGAGTTGTACCTCTTTTATCAGGGTAATGGTAATGATCCACAGAGAACATGCAGAACTGCACAGAGCTCTTCATAGACTAGCATTAAACCTCAATGCTAACAGACTGGCTGTCAGACTGCCACCTTCTTGAAGATTGATGAGCTTTATTCAGGGGCATTAAGATCACTTTAACATTAGCTCTCAATAGTAATCTAAATATAAAAACTTAAGCTTTCTGATTTTTTTTTGCAGTCTAAAGCACTTAAATTTCTGCATTGTTTTCACCTTCCACCTTTGTTTTTACTAATGGATGAAATTTTTATCAAAGACTCTGAGTTCAATGATGCTAAAAGATCTTCTAAAGAAAAACATGATACCTTCCTTTTTTTGTAAATCACTGATGTTCATATATCGTATAGGGTGTCATGGAATTAAATTAATGAAACCAAATTAATGCAATAAAGTCAGATAATAAAGCCTCTCCAGACTATAAAGGTAACTCCAAAGTTAGAAACCACTTGCATAACCTTTATTTAGCCTTTTTGGGAATAGTTATTACAGTAATACTTGCTAGTTCTCACACTTCTTTTTCCCTTGGAATCCTTCTTTACTGGGTTTTTAAGGATGAAGAGGGCTCACTTAATGAAAAGTGATTCAATACTTTATTACTGGTAGTCAGTGTATTTCATTTACTGTACATACATAAAAACTTGCATGGTAGACAGATTTATTCATTTCTTTGCATGGCTTTTTCCTTGGTGCTCATTGCTGCAGTATAAATACTTCACTGACAAATAATTAACCTCTGAACTAATGCTGTTTGGTGAGAGATAGCATTACCACTATTCCACAGATGAGGAGCCAAAAGCTGAATTGATGGGTTGGCATCTTTTTCCTTAATCAAAGACTTCTAAAACTTACTACCTGCTTTCAGTAGCTCAGCATATCATACACATGAAGGGTGAAGAAACAGTATCTAAGACATGGAAGGAAAAATGTTTAAAAGACAGCTGACAGTGTATTGTGTTATTATAAATGTTATATAAATGTACATCATTATTACAATGTCCCCAGATCATGCAGCACATCCTGTAGAGGTATTTTCCCATGGAATGTTGCCTTTTATTTCAAGCTAAACTGTGTCTGTATTTTCTAAATGTCCTAGGTTATTTTTGAATTGTACATAAAACCTCTTCCTCCTTCAAGTTCTTACAGAGAGGACATAATTTATGCTATTTAGCAGGTGAGATGCTGACCCTGCTCTGAGTTTCAGTTCCTTTGGAGAGATCAGTGCTTTCAGCTCTTTTTCTTTCTTCCATTTTTGGATATGCCTGGATTCCTCCTTTTGAGACCACAGTAATTCCCTGAGTCATAGAATAAAATTGGCTGTAAAGGACCCCTGGAGATAACCTAGTACACTCCCTGCTCAAAGCAGGGCTAACTTCAAAGCTAGATCTGCTTTTTCAGGGTCATATCCAGGCTAGTCTGAATCTCTCCAAGGATGGGAATTCCACATCTTCTCTGGGCAATCTGTTCCAGTGCTCTACTGTTACCACTCATCTGTTTGCTCATGATTTGCATCTGACTGTGATTTAGAAATGTCCCCAGTATCGTGTGATTAACACTTGGATTTTAGTGGCATTCACTCTGGTAAGAGTGTGAGACATTCTGCTATTTCAAGACCTTTCTTCTTCGATATATCTTATGCAGACAATTTGCCAGCAGCTTTTCTGAAGCACTGCCTTCTGGATAAAGTGTTGGAAAGCACTAATTAGCTGCTCTCCTTGTCCTATCTGACTTTCCAGTATCAAACTGTGCATCTAACATAATGAATTTGGTTGTTAGAGAGGGCCTGGAACTGATGACATTTAGCGTGAGTGGGTTGTTTTGTTCCTGTCTCATTGCGTGATTGTTCTTGTGCTGATTTGTTCTTGATTCATCGCCTTAAAGATCTTTAATATCTATCCATACATGGAATACCCTATCATTTTTCTCCTCTACTGCCATCATCAAGTGCACCCTTTCCCATGGCTTCTTCACTTTTCTAATTAACATCTTTATTGCCAAGGGGCTCACAGTGGAAATAGCTATCACAGTGCAGTGCACTTCTGGTATTGCCTTCTAGGTAGATTCTGCAGCAAGCAGTTGACATCCTCTGGCTTCAAACACACTCATGAATTTAGTATTATATGGGCCTGCCAGGCTACATATTCTTTTCCAGTTTTTGCTGCTTTTAATGTATTTATCAAATTTAATGTATAGCTAAACTTTACATGCAAAATTATTTCTGCAGGACTGTCTGTCATAGAGATATCTGGATACTTACTTGTATCCTTGGACTTTCATCTGCATAGAATATATGTTCTCATATACTACTAGCCATATTTTGTGCCACAGATTCAATTTTTCCCGAAGTCAGTCCCAAAACTTGTACCCCGATACCAATGCTCATTCTTATGGTTATTTTTTTCTTAGTTTATTTGAAAAGATGTGTGTCTTACCACTACAAATCTCCATTTTTTAACAGCAACATTGCTGCTGGCTGCTTTCCCTAGAGACATTCTTCAGTGGCACAGTTTTCAGCTTTGATCTCCTCAGTTTTCTTTGTAGTGTTTAGCATACATCTTCTTAAACACCTGCTTTTCATTTTTCATTTTATAATACCTCCATGCTCACTGGCAGCTTGCTGGGTTCGTGGCTCTGGAGCATGCCTCTAACGCGGACTGTGGTTGGTGCTTCTCTCAGGGACTGTGTACACAAATGACAGCTGACCCACATTTTATCAGCTACGTGTCATCACCATTACTGAAATGTCCCCTCACCTGATCTGTATCTTTTATGCTCTAGCTATTTTAGTGGTTTTCTAGGATTTTCAAGTCTTCTCCACTAACATACATACTTTTATTTCATTTTTACCTCTCCTATTAGAAGTTTCCAGCAACCCACTGCCCTCTTCAAAACCAGTCTTTTCATAATCAGTTTCAGATGGCTGATTCACTGGACTCAGTAGGTCCTCAGCTTTCCTAAGATTTCTTTGCTCAACAGAGAACTTCCCTCTCTGAAATTATATACTTCATATTGCTCCAACTGTCTATCCACATTTTTTCTGTCAGCTTCAAAACTTTTGCCTTATAGACATCTATAAATCTTCTCATCTCTCTTTACAAAATAATATGAGAAACAGGATCTTCCTCATTCTTTGCCTGAAGCCCAACCAAAAAAAAAGATTCCATCAACCAAACCTGTGCATTAAATGATGCTCTCTTCTTTCAGAAGATCTATGCTTCTTGCCTTTCTCAGTGTGAGTAGCATAAAATTTTCTCCAGTTTCTGTCTGTTACCTTGGTTAAGATTACCATAAAGAGTGGTACATAGCTCAGTCTGCAAGTCCTGCTCACACAGTGAATGCCCTGAACTAAACAGAGTTGCTTACATTAACTGGCTTTTCAGATAGTTTCTCTATCCTGCCCACTGAAGCTTGGCACAAGAAACCCATGAAGAATAAATACCACCATTTTAAGATTGCTACACCCGTGTTTTAACTACACATGTTTTTAACTACAAATGGCTCACAAGATTAGAGCCTTTAAACTTTGCTGCAAAAGTTCCTCACCAGAAATCTTCATGGATGTGTGCTGACAGCAGAATACGGGTGAGACTCTGGCAGGTCATGCATGGCTGGTGCATGATCAAGGGTATTGCCTGTCTCTATGCTGAGCTTCTCCATTATGAACTTCCTTCTGTCGTACTCCTGTCTTGTCCCAGACATTAGCTGTTTCTTCTCACCTATTTCGACTCTCCATTCTTTCAGTACCACTTATATTTCCTAGTCAGACCTGGTTTCTTTCAAGCTTTCTGCCTCTGCAGTTTGATTCTCTTTCCCAGGCCTTCAGTTTCTCCCCTTAACTCTCATTTTCTTGGCTTCATGACTCCAGTATATTTAGTGGGGAAGGGGGGAGGTAATTCTGTCTCTTCCAATGCATCTTTCTCCTGATGTTCTGTGTCCTGCAAGTTCCTGCCCCAGCTAGCCTCTAAATGCTTGTTTCTGGAAATGTCTGTGGTTTTCAAGGATCAGTTTCTCCCTCAGCATCTAACTTGTTGTACAAGCTTGTCCTTCTCAAATGACTCCTGCCCCAAACTGCACACTCTCCTGGTCCTCAGTACTAACTCCTAATTCCAGTATCCCTCTTCCATGTGTGAAACCATTTCCATTTTTCCACACTGTTTATTCCTCTTCCTGCTCTTCTCTTGTGCTTTAACAATGTTCTATCTGCTCTCTCTTAAGCAGCACAAACTGGCTTATACTACTTCAAAACTGCAGCTGCAGATGAAAGCTCTAGAAGATCTGGGCTGTACATGTGTGGGTGTGTTCTTGCAAAAATGTAGAAGGTTCAGTCTTGACTCAGAAGCCATCTACTGCCAAGTCCATTTTCCACCGCATGGTAGCACAAGAACTTCTTAGGCAAAAAGAGCGACCAGAACTTGCAAACATAAGCAAAGCCATATATCGTGCACTGGAGGAGATTTTCAGAGATCGTGAAAATTATTGGTCTAAAACTTTCCAAATAAATCCAACAGATTGAAGATAGAGACACTTTTTTTTTATTTTTTATAAGTATGCACTGTGAGTAGGGCTGTATTCTCTCCCAATATCACCTCCAGTCTGTTGCATCCTTGTCCATCCAAACCATGTCCACTGTTGAGTTCAAGACACTTATTAAATTATAGTGAAATAATTTGATGACCCACATTATAGTAAATAATATACTGACCATATGTTGCAAGTTATTTACATATGTAAAGTATAAATTATAGGTTTTGATACTAATAAAGCACTGTCCCAATATTTTGTGAGCGTGGAGATACTTTCAGTCAATAGCTGAGGTTCCTCAGGACCCTTTCTGCATACAGTGCATACATACCTCCTTCTGGCTTCATCACACTCATTTCTCACAAGCTACAGGCCATTAAGCTCCACTTCTTTTCCTTGTATTAAAGGGGAGGCTGCTAGTTTAAATACAAAGATTTGTGTGATTTCTGTAAATGTGCAGACAACGCAAACAGCTACAAAAATGACAAAATGCTGGAGAGGGCTTGGATTACTATTCTGCATGTAAATCTGAACAGCAGATGAAAAAGAAATTATAAATTTATTTTGTGACTACCTACTTGTTTCTCCAGTGATAACCTCTGATTACATCAGGCATTTCTTGGGATAAACACTTTTCTCCCAAAACACTGCCGAGCTCACTGCCAATAAAGTCAGCAGGATTTAAAGACTTATAAATCTAAACATACTCATTTTCTTTTCAGTGCTGAAATTACTCCAGTCTTTAGGAAGCACACACTATCCAACACCCTGAGACAATGAAAACAAAAATTGCAAGAAAAACCAGCTGACTAGAAAATATTGGACTTTATCTGTGAGAACATATGGTAACAATGATTATTATTTATTACTTGATCCTGCTTCAACCCAAAATGTACTTGGCAACATTTGAACACAGAAGAAAACATTGTATTGTAACACAAAAGGGCTCAAAAGCTTAAAAAATTCAAGCCCTTCAGCAGTCTGTAGTAGTGAAAATGGTCCTCAGAACATTAAAGGAAGTCTCCACTCACACAATTTGTTCCCCATCACCGAATTATAATCAAAACCAGGGCTTAAAGGACTTGCTAAACTCCAAACACTACAACTCTGCACAGTCAGGAGCCCATGATAGCTGTCTATGGGTTATTCTTTCAGTTTCTCAATGTTCCTAAACACCTTGAAGCAAAGCCAAAGATTTACCAGAGATAGTCTAAGGTAGTTTGACTAAACTACCCTTTGAAATGTAAATGGAATTTCCTGTGCTACAATGTAGGTAAATGGAAGACAGTGATATTAGTTAATCAGCATTTTGTAGCATAACTTCCCCGGAGTTCATCTCTACCACTACATGATCAGGTGCATATAACATTCAGAATATCTCTTTCTTCTGAGTTTTCCCTTTCCTCCAAAACTTTTCTCTCTTTAAATTTTGTGTTATTTGATGCAATTTCTGCATCCCATACCCTTCAGTCCTAATAGTCTTTCTACCCCTGCAGCAACATCACAACTGAAGATAACAGCAGTAAACTACTGTTCCCCTTCCATTTCGTTTTGGAGAAAACAGAAAATGAAGATTCCAACAGGAGCTGGATTGACTGGTGAGAACAGAAGGAGTTCTTATCAAGAGGGATCCAACTTTTAGCCACATGAGTACACTCAGCAGTCTCAGATACCCTTTTTTACTGAGAAGCTTCAGAAAGCTTCTCTAAGCAATCTAAGTAAAGGAGTGAGCATCCTCTCTCTCCTGTCCCTCAACATTTAAGGTTGGGTTGGATGAGACTGCACACAGCATGTTTGAGGGTATGAAATGCTCACCCTGTTTCAGCCTTCTAGTATAGTCTGGAGAGAGATTATCATGACAATGTAAAGATCTTCTGAGATCTTTTTGAGTTCATTTTACTCCAATGGATCATGACAGCCCCTAACATAAAAAGAGCTGTAATTTCATGAGACACCATTCATACCTCTTCCATGTGGAATCATACTTGTCTATTAAAAGATGCTTACTATCTGCCTATTAGCTGGCATATGGCAAATGACAGCGTCATGTTTCAACAGTGAAAAGGGAATGCAATCTAAGAGAAGGACCTCGTGATGAAGCACCTGCAGAGTATAGGTAACTAAGACTACAGAACACAGGCTACAGGTCACTAAGATTATGTGAATAGAGAGAGACATCAAGAAATAATGTTGGAAAAAAATCACATGGTGATAGGTCTGCTCAAAAGAATGTAGCTTGCACAAAAGAAAGTGAGAGGCAAAGGGATTTTATGCTGAAGGAAGTGTAAAACATCACCAGTTTGGCACTGAACCATAACGGGGGTAAATTTAAACAGAAAAATAATTTTCAGTGTTCATGTTGCTTATTCACAGATCACAAGCCACATCCAGAGGCCTGGAACACTTCCAAATATGCAGCAACCACAACTTCTCTGGGCAACCTGTTCTAGTCTCTCGCCAATCTCATCATAAAGTTTTTTCTTGTTATACAATCTAAATCTGCCCTCTTTCAGTTTAAAGGTATTCCCCATTGTCCTATCACTACATGCCCTTTTAAAATGTCACTTTCCAGCTCTCTTGTCAACCTGTTCTAGGTATTGAAAGGCTTCTATAAAGTCTTCCTGGAGCTGTCTCTTCTCCAGGCTGAACAGCCCCAACTCTCTGTCTGTCTTCACAGCAGAGGTGTTCCAGCCCACTGATCAACTTCATGTCTCTCCTCCAGAACTGCTCCAGGAGATTCACATCCGTCTTTTTTTTGGGGTCCCAGAGCTGGATGTAGCACTGCAGGTGGGGTCTCACACGGGCAGAATAGGGTGGGAGAATCACCTCCCTCGGCCTGCTGGTCACGCTGCTCTCTACGCAGCCCAAGACATTTCTGGCTTTCTGGGCAGGACAAACACATCACCAGCTCATGCTGATCTTCTCTCCAACCTGGTATTCTGTGACTCACTTAAATCATGATAGATAGATTTGCTACAGATAACTGCTCAGGCACACACAACTTGTAGGGAAAATCAAGATACAAAAAAAAATAAAACTGCAGAGCTACCTGTGATTTTTCTAAGCAGTTAACACTCATTACTGATATCAGCTGGACAGAAATCAAGACTAAAAATGGAGTCATCCATCTGCGTACATCATAGCTTAGATGCTACAGTCACTTCAGCTTTCTGATGTTAGAGTACCATTCAGTGCCGTCTGAAAGAAACAGAAGTGGCTAATTCACTCTACGAATTTGTTCAGTCTTTGATTACCTTTCTCTCTCTTCCATTGAGCTCTAAACAGTGCCATGAATTACAGACGTTTTTATTATGCGAGCACTGAAAAGTAAGTAAATATTTAATTATTAAAAACCACAAGCAGAAAATGCAATTGACCTTTGAAGGGACACTGTGCCAAATGTGGAGTATCATTCCCATCACTAATAAAGGGTAAAACAGAGGTTTAGTTTGTTTTTCTTTTACAAGTGTATCTCAGCACAGTCTTAATCATGAAGCTTTGACATCTTTGTAATGGCAATACTGTGTTTTCAGAGGCATTTAATATATTTAAAAGGAGTATTTTTAATTGTCAGCTTCATTCTGAGAAGACAACTCTGAAGACAAGGCACAATTAATCTTGACTCAAGGAGCCTCCAAATATGTCTGTAAGCTCACTTGGCATTGCCTGCAGACTGTTCAATTTCTAGAAGAAATAATCAGAATAAAAATACTTTTTTAATTGTCAAGGGGCAGTTTAGTGCTTTGTAGAGCATCCAGGAAGAGAAAGCATTTCAAACACATCCTTTTGAATAATAACAATTTTATAACCCTTGCTTTACCCCACGGTAATGAGGACATCACAAAATAAACATGTCAAAGCCACCAGAAAGTTTACATCATATCTTAATACTCCTTGAAAGTACATAACACTAGAGCTACCATGAATAAAATATAGTGAAACCATAGATTTAAAAATACTTCAGAATTTATCGAATGTATTATTCATCTAACTCTTGGTAATAGTTAATATTATTCATCAAAAACCACAGGCAAAGTGATTTGGTTCTTATACACTGCTGGATATGACCAAGCAAATTATTTGCTAAACAGTGTCACATGAAACTGCAACACTGAAATGTGACATATTAAACTGAAATGCATGCTTATTTTAAAAAAAACCAAACTCCTAAAAGTGTGGTGAGGACTGCCATTTCTGCCAAATGTGTGTCAGGTTTTCTCTATTATGAATGATAAAAAAGCCAAGGTCCTGATGCCACTCCATGTCACCTTTACTGAACCTCACAGGATTACTGTGGAAAAAGGACCATGGTCATCATGTTGAGGTGCAGTAGATAAGACGCACTTCCATTAATTGCATTTTTCAGTTGGTTTTGTGTACAATATCTACCAGTAAGAAAATGAGTACTGCACCATCAGTCCATCTCCTGAACCCAGGAGTCTTCCTCTCTGCAGGTTCCCTGAGTCTCTGGTGCACAGGTTAATCTGATCACTGTAGAAAACCATCTTTCAGGACTACCATATGTAACCTGCTAAAACCAGTTCTAGTTCTCCTGCCTACCATATGATCCTAATTCAGAAGGCATCTTGGGACCCATGGAAAAACACATGGCAGCATGCCTCTGATGTGTTTTAGATCTACTCTTGTTCCCAGTGCTACTCCCTATCAACTATGACCAATGACTCCACTTTCTTCTTATGGCTGACCACCAAAATTTCTTGTACTTCCTTGGCGGAGTGGTAAATCTTTGCCTACATCCATACAAAGCAGAACAAACAGTAAAAAGGAGCTCACTGCCAGAGGGCAACTATCACCCCAGGTCCTTCCCACTCTCCTTAACTGAGAGTCAACTCAAAAGCATGGAGCCAACTGAACAGCTTGCAGGCTCTCTGGTAAGGCAAGACCATGTCCTTGGTTTGTTCAGAATATGGTCTGAAGAAAAATTCCTCTGATATCTGTGGATATCACCTTGATTAAAAATGCGTACAGCTGAAACATGGCTAACTACACTTAGCAGGAAACATGGATTTTCCATGTAGCTTCCAGGTGACTCTCAAGCCCAATGTTGTTAGCAGTGCTCCTTCTTGACTGAGATGTGGCCAATTATCTCTGCCATTGTTATCTTGTATTAGGTAGCTCTACATGTGAGCAATTCAGTATTCTCCTCATTTAAGTTACTAAGTAATTCACTCCATTGAAGTGACTAAAAGCAATGTCAAATGGAAAGTGGGTATAAGAGCAAAAACCAATATAAAACAATGTTTAATTATTTGCTGTTCTTTGGAAGGCCAATGTTAGTAAATACAGAGATTAATATGGAAGAAAATGAGATCAGATGAAAATAATATACAACTGTAAAGGCATTGGTCATTCATTTCTGGTTACCTTTATCAAAGAATCAATTGACATTCAATCTTTTTAGAAGGTGCTCGGTCTACTGTTAAGTACAGAGTATTAATATTTCAGACCGAGATCATCATCTAGCCTTCAGCCGGATGTCTTAGACGTTCTTGACTATTTACACTGCAATTTTTCCAAGAGAACAAATTTAACTCAGTGTGTGTGTAGTTCTTCTAGGTAGAAACCTGACTGGATGCCACTCTAACACAAACAATGGTTGAAAGGGCTCAGCACATAACAGGATGTCTCCTGAAAGGCCCAGGTATGGTCTCTGCTGGCATTAATATGAGTTTCAATACAGACTTCAATGCAAACAGTTAGGACCCACTTATTATCAGAAATTAAAAAAACCCCCGAGTTTATCAGCTTACCAATATGTAGAACCAGCTATCACTTTCAAAACTGGATATCATGGTATTTGCTAGCATAACTTTCAGTCAAGTTCAGCTCAATTATTTAGTTGATTATTTTCCCAAAACTTCTATTTGCATGCATTATTTTTAAAATAAGCATAGAAGAGCTTTTTTTCCTATCTAATGATTTTTCAGGAGTTTTAAGTCATTATATGCTCTCTCTTTCTCCATTTTCGCTTATACAAAACTAGTAGAAATTACTGGCAGCTATGTTGGTCATGCCAATATTATTATGTAAAACATCTTGCGTGTAGATTCTTATAGGTCCACAGATACAAATTTAAAATTAAGCATCTAGGTTTTAAACATTGTTCCATTTTATCTCAATCCAGAAGAGAGCTGGAATAAAAATAATTCAGCAAATCATCTGTAGAACATTGTTTTCATCTTTAATGAAAATTCTCAACTTTTTCAGATGCATTTCAAAACCATTCAGCTGTAGGCATGCAAAGAAAAAGTTTGCTAAACTATATTCAGTCAGTTTATTAAGCTTATCCTTGTGAACGTATTATTCATTAATATTTCAACAAATTTTTAGAAAAGATGCTTCTGTTCATTCATCTCACAACAAAGCTTATGAACTGCAGAGAACTAAACTGTAACATGGCTCAATTGTTTGCTGACTTTTTTATAGGAAGTCAAATATTCAGCAGTTTACTGGTAAACTTCTTTACCACAAACAGCATAATCAGAAAACATTCTCCCCTGTTCTGCCTGAATACTTCTGTTAAAATACGGTGCATATGCGAACTGCAATCCAAATTTTTTATGATCCAGTCTGATGAAACTGTGGTGAAACACTGATGAAAATTCAGTGTAAAACAAATCTGAACTGTCTACTCCTCTTGAAAGCAATTACAGTTTATTTTATATAGTTCTTTTTAAAACAAGTATTAAGACCTGTGTGGCTTTATTAATTATTCTAAAGCAGTACTATATAGAGTTGTCAGAAGTGCCATCACCAGCCAAATTCAAACATTGCTGCTTGAATTTTTAACTAAATTTGGCTAGCACTCAGTATAAATGATAATGAAAACTTACAGTGAAGCCCACCCTTTGGAGGGGTTAATTGGGATTTTGCCATTGATCTTAACAGGAGCAACATCTACTCAGGATTTATAAAGTTAGCACACTCTAATACATGCCAGTAGGTACAGAGACACAGTATTTTATTTCATTCAGAACTATTTCATGTCAGCTAGCATATGACAGCTATAGTAAGCATCGGAGTGGTAGCTTAGCAAAAGTTGCCTACTGGCAAAGGTTATCATATGTCTGAAGAAATTAAAATGAAGTGTTAACTCTCCTCTGTTTAATTTACCTACTTGACAATTACACCTAGGATTCTGAATGGTGAATTAAATTCCCTCTTCAGCTCAACACCACCTGCAGCTTGAGCAGTTGGTAGCAAAGCAATGTTATCCTGGTCAGCCCTGATACACTCAGCCCTAGAGCAGCACAGGCAGGGACCCTTTCACTGACCGAACACAAGGGTTCATCCCCCTCCCCCCCAATATCTTCCTTCAGCCACTGAAGGGGAAAAAGAGCAGAAGCAAGAACCTGATTTCATGCAGTGCCTATAAAAAAAGGAAAGGCATTATAATGTGATGTCTTGTTTAATTAATTCTAAACTCCCTCTAACCAGACTACTTAACTCTAAAGTGCACAGTCCTGAGAAGAATATCACACACTGCATTACTCTTAAGTTCAAGAATTGCCAGTGTATGTAAAAGCTTGGCAGGAAAACATCTGTTAGATATTGACAATATTGACTTCTAAAGGTCTTGGGATACACATCTTTATATTTACTCTTTTTTATGAATGATTTTTTCATTCATCATTTTGGCTACAATTGCCATTCTGTAATTAAAATAAACCAGATGTTTTCCTCTTTCCTTTGCAAATTGTCAACTACATTAACCTTGTCAAAACAACACACAAGAATGAAATCAATATAGCAATTTAAAGACAAAATTGGCAGGCACTATATTGTACTTGGACACATCCAGTAAATAGCCTCATACATCAATCTACTGTCATCAATGGCAATATTTTGAAACCTACTAATGTTGTTTATTACATTTGCAGCGTGAAACGCCAAAGTACAGATATCGGTCCAGCAGATGAGAAATAACACGGAAATAATATATGACATGCCTGAGAAGCACGAACTAGTGACTCAGGTATATGCATTTAAACGCCCTGTACTTCCAGCATGGAGAGCAACTGCTCTGTAACCGATACGGTACCGGTAGCGACCTGCTCGCCAGTGCAGGAGCCGCAGCGGAAACTCCGGGATCCACCGTGCCCCGTCCGCGCGCTGAGCGCCGACCGCCAGCGCCGGGCAGCAGCGGCGGCCGTCCCTCGCCCCTTCCCCCCGGGATGCACCGCACACGCCGCCGCCGCGGGTCGTAGCTCCTACACCCCACTCCCTGTTTCCTCCCTATTTCTGGGTGCACCGGCAGCCAGTGTCGCCCCTGGTACCCCGCTCCCCGCCGCTCTCCGGACCTCGGCGCCTCTCCCGCTCCGCCTGCCCCCAGCCGCTCTCCCGGGGGCGGCGGG